>PVIW01005388.1:0-107747 GCA_004026585.1 Noctilio leporinus
TCCCTCCCTGCCCCACTCCCTGCCTCCCTCATGTCCCTCATCAATAAATATAAAAGAAAAAATTCTGAAAAAGAAAATTTAAAGTAATCCTATCTGATAGGATCGCTGAGAATATTAAAAATCATGTCCATAATGCACTTCACACACAGCAGGCACCTCACACCCAGCCTCCCTCAGTGAAAGACATTGAAGATGACACTCTCTGAGCCTCCAGGAGGAGGGGAGGGGACACTGAGTTCCCTGGCAAACCAGCCCCCTTGCACCCTGGAGGGAAATCCTGGGCTGGACACGAGGTCAATGAAAGCTCTGGGCCCTGGGGCAGTATTGTGCAAACAGTGTGGAGACATCAGGTTACTTGACTTACACTGATTTATGGGACTTGCAAGCAGTCCAGACCCCAAGGGCCATCTCTGGTCCAGGGCATACCTGGCTACAAGTGCCAGTGACATTTCAGAGAGCAAGTCAGCCCGGGAGGCTCCTGATTAAGTGGTTACTCAGACCTTCCAAGGGGAGTTCCCAGCTCCAACCAAATGCTTTGCTCAGTTTTATCAACCTGTACATTAAAAACTGGTGGCTTTTGGCCCTGGCCAGGTAGCTCAGTTGGTTAGAGATTGTCCCTATACACCAAGGTTGCAGGTATGATCCCCAGTCAGGGCACAGACAAGAATCAACCAATGAAGGCATCAATAAGTGGAGCAACAAATCAATGTTTCTCTCTCTCTCTCTCAAAATCAATTTAAAAAACAAAAACAAACAAAAAACCCTGCTGGCTTTTTCATCACATCTAGACAAAGATACAGCAGCACTTTCTCTCTCAGACTTTCAGCTCCGAGGATTGCTGGCCTATAAAGACAGATAGTCGGCCCCTCTCCTCCTTTCAGTCGAGGTCCCCAGAGCCCAGGTAGGTGTGTCCCACTTCTGAGCTCTTCCCTTATGCCCTCCAGGACGAATCTGTCAGCCTCCATTGATTTTAATCTACCCTGCTGCATAGCTATGTAAATATTTACGAAGGTGAAATGGTACAAATTTGAAACCTACTCCTTTATTTAACATAGTAAACATGCTGCATCTTAAATTTTTATTTCTGGTAAATTTTATTTTGATGGTAGCAGACTCAAAATATACTCAGTTTTTCTTTGATGCTGAATATCTGGGTTGCTCCCACCTTTCCGTTCTCTTCTAACATACTTAACAACATAGTGGGCTCACCTAGGAAAAACAGGGAAGTGCACCAGGGCCCTCAGGGGTTTGTGAGGAGCTTGTCCATGGCAAGGCCCCTGTCTCCTTGTCCCCAGCTCTCACACACAGGTCCCCCAAAAAATGTGTTGCCTGGGTGTCTCAACACAGCACAGATGTAAGGGTGGACAGATGATACATTGTGTAGTGTTTCTCTCTGCTCGGAGAGTCTGGTGAGAAAAGCAAGGGAAGTATCTCTTATGACAGTTTTCTGGTGAGAGCACTGAGACCTTTCACAGAGAACTGCAGCCCTGGCCCCAGATTCGAATCAGGTCAGTCCTGTTCCATGTGCTGGGGGTGCTTGCCTTTCCCAGCCCTCCTTGCCTTTCTGTGCCTCAGCATACGCTGCCCTTCCCTGTCTGGCACACCTTTCCACACTCTGCCCACCCCTTCTTGAGGTCCCAGACTGCTTTGTATGCCCCCTTTTGACTCACTTTCTGATGTGTTAGTCCCCACCATGATCTGACTTCTTCAAACTCTTATTAAAAGCAGAAAATCAAAATGTTGTACTCAGTTGCTCTATGCGATCTTCATATGGGAATATCTTACCTCTCAACCTAGTTCACAAGCACCTTATGGTAAAGAAGGTCACCTTAACTTTTTTCATAAACCCTGCAGCTATTGTGGTGTGATATCATAACCTACTGAGGATTTAGTAGGTTGCGAAGGCCAAGTATACTGGTAGGTCGGAAGATGTATGAGTATGAGGACATATCCACCCAGGGACATACAAGTGGGAATCCAACTCCCAGAAGGTAAGGGCATTAGCAGGGAGAGGCAGGAGCTCTACCAGGCCCTGCAAGAAGGGGGACATGGAAGGGTCAACAGGAGCAAGCACATTTGGTAGCAGACAGCAGGGAACTGAGGAAGTACATCAGGTATTTCCATGGCCATGGCCAATTGGGGGAATCAGGATGTCTGGCTCTAGAGACCTTATGGATGAGGGCAGCATGTGGCTAAGCTGAGACTGAATCCAGAAACTGCGTAAGAAGTGCCTTGGCTTACTTGGGGACAGTTATTCAACAGAAACTTAGAAAGAAAGAACTACTGTCCTGGCCAGGTAGCTCAGTTGGTTAGCGCCTCAACCCAAACACCAAGGTTGCAGGTTCGATCCCTTGTCAAGTTACATACAAGAAGCAACCAGTGAATACATCAATGAGTGGAACAACAAGTAGATGTCTCTCTCTCTCTCTCTCTCTCTCTCTCTCTCTCATAACTTTTAAACAACTTTTAAAAAGAGAGAGAGAACTACTAAGGCGAGTTGCAGTATCCTGTTCGGCCCAGCCCAGAATTTCTCATAAATATGGAGCAAGGTCTCATTTACAGATGAGCCCTAAGTAGGAATTGTTGCATATAGGGCATTTTCATGGAAGGGAAGCAGGCAAGCCATTGTTGCTATTCGTGTACTAGCTGCTCAATAAATTATTGTTGCCTGATTAGTAAATAAATATTTTTGCTGTTTCTTCTTCCTCTTTTGGTGGTTGTAGTCATTGCTGATGTAATGAGGAGGACTATCTCTTCAGAGCCTTGAAGTCCCAATAGAGGGAACACTTAAGGATGGACATAGGCGTGGGGGTAGAGGGAAGGATGGTAAAAGAAAAATCCTTAAGTAAAGCTAAAGCCACAGGCTCCAAATGCCTTCCTGATGGTAACTGTAGACACCACAGCAAAAACAAACAAACAAAAAAAAATGGAGGTTGGAATTTCACAGACAGGAATATGGCAGGCGAGCTTTTGAGATTGCCAGGAGATTCTAACCTTCTAAACATGGACACAAAAGTCATGTTGGCATTAACTCGCTAGACTTGAGACAGTAATGTCAACCCTCTGCCCCCAGGCCAGTGTCTCTAAACGGCTATAAAGTCTCTGCAGAGAATGACGGCTATGGAGTAAACATAAATGTACATACCAAGCAGGAAAGGATTTCACAAGGAACACAACTACCAAGAAAAACTTAGATACTAAGTCTTGAGTGCCCTGAGTTTACCACTCTGTTACAAGAACCAAGGATCGATCATTTGGTGAGGTGAAGAGAACCTCCCAAATTAAACTAATTCAATAAATAAGCCAAGTAAGCTTGAGTCACCTGGTGTGATTGGCTGCTACTGGGGAAATCCAAGTCATACACTGTCCCAGAGTCTGGAAACAACAGGGCCATTTAAAGACCATTCCTTGCATTCATCTCAGGTCAGAAGAGGATAAAGATCAGAGTAACCAGGGCTGAAGTTTCAGAACATGCTGTAATTCTGATGGTGTTCGCCCTGCCATGTACAGCCTCCTCAGCTGGCCCTGGGCATTATGAAAGTCCCTACCCCAGGCATGTGGAACCTGCGCCACATGAGAGATTGATGGGGACATCCCCACAGTATGACCTGTCACTCTGTGTTCTAAGATCAGGATGGAGTTTAACAGGCCCTGTCCCATCAGCAAAAAGGAAGCCCCATCTTACTGCCAGGGGGCGCTGCAAGGTACGGAATGGGGCAAAACAGGGAGGTCTGATGTGTGATTTAAAATAGCCTCCTTTCAAATTCCTTAAACAAATTAGAAGTGGTTCTGGCCTAGATCTCTCTCTGCCAGAAGCAGGAGAGAGAGACAATAAAATCCAGCCTGCTAATCCTACCCAGAACTGCCCAAGACTACTTTGGGCTGGGGACACACATGCTCAGCCTTCAGAGATGCATATGGGTGCATTTTGTTAATCCCCATCGCTGCGTGTCAGGGATAACTGATCTCTGGCTAAAAATAGTGTGAGGACAGCAATACCAGCCATTTAGAGCTGAATTGAGGACACAGTGGAAAACTTGACAACAGCACAGTAGAACCTTTCTGGCTCAAGGTCACTGGCTCATGGGCAAGAGTGCTGGGTTCATTTACTGGGGAAACTTGATTGACAGGTTCAGCTCCCACGAGCGAGTTTCAGTTATAATCATCATCTCACATTATAGGGCACCTGAGTGCAGGGCAAAGTGCCGGGAAGGGGGATGTGATGGTATAAGATGTGGTTCTTCTCTGGAAGAAAGTTTACAGCTGAGTGACATTTTACAAGGATCTGAAAAGTAAAAATCATTTTTGCTTCACTTCACTGACTTCGATCTGAAACTGTCTCCAGCACCCACAGTAACAGAGAATGAAGTCAAAGCTGTTAAAGCAGAAAGAGAAAGGTTCAAGTCCATTCTTAGCACTGGTACAGTTCCGTGGGTTGGACGGGGAGAGGGGCAGAGAAAGAGGCCCTAAGGTCACATGTACCAATGTATTCAAAGCGTTAAATGTATTTAGTATCAGGTGTACTGGTAATGGTTTCTGAATGCTAAGGAAATGTCTGCCAGCAAACATCAATTTTTTAAATTATAGAATCAGTGAATTTTGGGATTCTTTCTGCTGCATCATTATCACATGCCTACTATAATCCTGATCCCATGCAGTGAATCTTCTAAAGACTGCCTTAAACACTGGTTACAGTTACCTTGCCCGAAGTATGTTTGATAGTAGAGTAGTCCTTCAGAAAACTGTTAGGTATTCTCAAGAAAGCCACATGCTCTGTGCCACTAAAGCAGTGATTGCCAACTATAACACAAGGTTTCATGGAAACACCCCCTCATCTCCTTCAGAGTTCCCAACATGACTGACAACGACCACAGCATTGATTTAATTTCTTAGAATACACAGTGCTGGGTTCGTAAACAAAGCAGTCAATGGAACTTGCACCTCTTTTCCTGGCTTCAGGCTGCAAGTGTGATAGTAGCCTACATGAACAAGGTCAAATTCAATTAGGTGGAAACAAACAAATGGCACATTTCAGTCCCCAGTCAAACATCAGGGGTGAGTCGTAATAAAGAGCGTGACTCCATTTTGTGAAGTAGGATTGCTGATAGGCTTTGAGCCTCAGCCCTGCCCCTGTCCCTGAGTCCCACGTCTGGGCAAGTGGCGAAGAAAGTCTGGGTGAGATTCAAGCCAGGGGAGCCCCAGCCTGAATTCATGAACCCTTGCCTGCCCCGCCACCTCCTGTTTCTGCCTGTGAGAGTTCACCTATGAAGAGCACTTGAAACAGCGCCTGGCACATAGTAAGTGTTAGTTGTGATTGCTGTCATTGTTGGTAGTGGTCTCATCACTGGAGAAAAGGACTGGATATCCCTACCACCACCACACACACACGCGCACACACACATACTTGGGGTTGCCACTTCACCCCTGTGCTAACCCCTGAAGGGGCCCAGAGTGATTCTACCTTCCCCAAAGAGGAATCCCTTATATCAGGTATTCATCTTGTGGACAACAAATTCCTAAACAAGGGATTCTTAGAAACAAGGACCTAACTTCATGTTGTCAACACCTCAGTGAAACTCTTCCTGATTTTCCAATGTGGAGTCATCATAAACACCACTTTCAATGTGGTCCTGTGGCCCTTATGCTCCAAAGCATTTGCCGCACTGTGCTAGCATCTTAATATACTTGTCTGCTGTTTCCCACCAACCTGGTGGTGAGCTGCTTATGGCCAGGAACCATGCTGGCTTTTGGCAAAGGAAACAAATAGACAATTTCCTTTTTATGCATGTTGAAATTGAAAGCTTCAAGACATGTGAAATATGTATACACATACACACATCCCACAGTGAGAATATTCATCAGACAATTATTAAGCCAGACTGGAGTTTGGAAGCAAGATCAGAACTAGAGATACACATTTAAGTGCTATGTAGGTGTTAGCCATTACTGCTATTATGATGGTTGTCATTAAGGGTATCTATACATACTGATATGTGAAGTGATAAGTATGGAAAAGGTAACTGAAGGCGAGATTTTAGAGGAGATGAAGAGCAAGGAAAGAAAACTGGGCAATCCCAACTTTCCTAATTTTTGCCAGTTTCTCCACAGTTAGAGCCAATTGTTTCTTCTTCCCATTTCCAACAGGTTCAATCCCTCTTTAAGCTCTAAGACCAATTTTGACCTTCAGGAAATTTAAGGAGCTCTGGATCCTTTGCATTTAATACAAGATATAAACCAGGACTGGGAAGTGGGTCTCTGCCTTGTTCCTCAGGGCCTCATCCTATTTTATAATCTTCCCAGGATCTCAGTTCTACCCTATCTTGGCCATGAGGTGCACACCAGTCATAAGTGCAGAGGGTTGAGGAAAGAGAAACTGTCACCAGGGACAGACTGGTGAATCAAAACAAAAATGAAATCTGAACATAATGCCAACCCTTAACACATGAGTCAAAAAAAAGTCATAGGTATGGAAAACAATGGTTAGTATCAATTCCTGAACTGTCACAACAGAAGGAATTAGGCATAAGAGTACATGGAAGCTCCCAAAGTCAAGAACCAACAGAATTTATCAGTATTAATAAAAACCTGAGAAACCAGGAACTATATTATACACTGCTATAGGAAGTACAATATATCTTAGTATGAACCATTTTGGAGGGTATTTGGGAAATCTATTTCAAAAGCTATAGATGCTCCTTGATTCTGTAATTCTGCATCCAACCATTTGATCCAAGGATATAAAGGATCTTCAGCATGGGTATTGAATTTGTAGGAACCATGACAGTAAAGAAGATAGAGTGGAAAATACAGTCTCCCCATTAATAAGCTCCCAGAATCATATGCACATGTAAGTTATGACTCTGAGACAAAATTATGTTAAAATCTTGGTAAACAGCTATTGGAGTTTGGAAGAAGAAACTCCCATCACTCTGTGTAGATAAATAATCCCCATGTTGGTGGACCGTTCAGTCTTTTATGCTTCCATTTTGGTTTGATAGCTGTGTTAGAAGCAAAGGTCCTTAAAATCCAGTTGCTCTTGAATATCTGCCAAATGAAGGGACTGCCATTCGAAAAAGATCAACCCAAGCCCTGCCTGGCTCACCCAGTTCAACCATCAAGTGCGTGAACTAACCCAACCCTCACCTTTAGGTTAGCCATCTCACCAGTCAGCTTGGATCAGCCATCCAACCATTCATTGCTCTGTGATTGCCCAGTGATTGCCCATCACAGAGGCACTGGAAAGTGATCCAGTTTACTCATCTGGGAGCAATTAAATCCTGGCACCTGTAAGTATAGTGATAAGTTAAGTTTCCAGGTAAGAGGCATCAATGATACATATTAAAGTTCAGTTTACTTATCATGCTTCTAAAATACTAACAGGCATAGAGGGGCCAAGATGATCAGCTCTTTGTGCTTGTTGCCTGGACAAAAGGAGAATTTACAGCTCTGAATAATGTCAAATTGTATTTGCCTGTCATCAGAATTGGCCCCAGAGGAAGGCGAGCATCAGAAAGTGTCAGCACCCCACCTTCGAGGACGGCCAGCTGCCCAGGATGAAGAGAGAGGATGAAAATTCCTCTAAGAACAGGGCTTTCCACTTTCTTTGGTGTTTCCATCTGGAAAACCTCAAAACATTTTACAAATTTAATTATATATCCATAATTATGTTTTGCCCTGGGTTCCTTACAAAGAAGGAAAAGAACATTTATTGAGTGTTTCCCTTATGCCAGACACTGTGGGAGCTGTTTGACATAGCGAACGAGATGCTGACATGGAACTTGATGCAGAGAGGCCAAGGAATGACTGATTCCACTTTGTCCAGCTGGTGAAGCAGAGGTTTAAATCTAGATTGAGTCCTCTTAGACTCCATCACTCACCTCCATCAAGGATTAAAATGTCAAAAGGTATACATTTGGGAAGCTTTTCTTTAGAGAGAGTGTCTTCCACCATGCCCTCCAAGAGAGAGAGGGGTGAGAGTACCACCTCCTAAACCCAAATCCAGAGAGAAGGGGATTTTGAAGAAACCAAAACAAGATCTTAATATAGTTCCTATGAACTTTGGGAGATATGATGGGGTGGTGTTGGAGCTGCTCCCGAGGAACATAGAGGAACAGAAAGGCTGGCTGGCTAAAGCAGTAGACGGCTGTGGCAGAGCAGGTGGCTACATTCCCCAAGTCTGGGCAAAGGCTCTGGGCGTTCCTGTGACCAGATGATTGGCAAGAACTGCCTGGAGGGGCCAGAGGACCTCAAGAGCGGAGAGGCTGGCGGTGGACCACCAGATGCCTGGTGGCTATGTAGGAAGTCAGCTACTAAGGCACGGGAAAGAACTTTAAATCAGTGAACCCTAGCTGCTTGTAAGACTCGAGAAAGGCAGCCTCCACCCTCAGCTTGAAGGGTGGGCCTGGTGGGTCTTAAAGAAATCCCACCCCCCCTTGCCAGTGATTGATTCAGACATCAAAATAGTCCCTAATTCTACCCAACGAAATGTGAAGGAGGATTTGTTGAAAGTTTGGGGAAATTTTTTTCTTCGGTCTTAAAAGGAAAGCCAGTGGAGGTCTTTTGTTCTCTCTGCCACTAGATCTCAAAAAAAAAAAAAGTAGACCCAACTGCTACCAACAGCCATTCCATTGCCGTGAAAGAAACTAGACTTAAGACAAAACCAACACGGGCAGTAATTCAGGGAAAGAGAGTGCCTAGGATTGTGGCTGACAACGTTGAGCCATTGGCTGAACCAACTTGGAAATCTACTCCATCATCTGTCTTCCATTACATGAACCAATATATTTTCTTAAACAATCTGCAGATATTAAGATCCTGACACTGAACACATGCTAGTCAACCTAAACCCATTATTTTTGGTTGGTCAGAATGAAACTTGGAACTAAGTCCCTTCATGGAGTCCCATAAACTAGAAAAAAAAATTAAAATTATCAGCAAGACAAATCAAAACTTGATCTGATGCTTTCTCTGGTTTTAGCAAAATGAGACCAAGCGAGCATCTGGTTTGCTGAGTTTTGCCATCAATATTTGTATCTTGGCCCTACCACTGAGATGATCTGATTCAATATAGCAGATTAGTTGCTCAGGGTAATAGACTTGGCCTAAGCATGCTTTGAATTGGAGGAGCGGACTTGATCTTCACCTCAGTTAAACCATTGTTTGCACTCTGCTACAGGTGGTGGTGACTGACTTGAGCCATGTCTGTGTGGCCTAAATAGTTGTATGAGCTGATGCCAGCTTACTCAGCTTTCCGATTAAAAGCTTCAGGTTTTTCCTTAGAATACATGCAAAATTAGCTTTTACTTTCTTACATTTGAAGCAAACATTTTTATGAGTGAAAGAATTTTTGGTTCTCTTGTTTCCTTTCCTGCATTCTTTTTTTCTCTCCCTGGTCGTTCTCTACAGCAAATAGTAAGGGATTTTCAGCTATGCATCAGACATTCACGGATGAAGGAAATTCAAAGGTGAACAAGACCTATAATATGCCCTCAGAGCCCTCATGTCCAGAGGAGAGGGAGTGGGTTTCCCGGGGAAACACAGGGAAGGAGGGAGCAGCGATGCTTCCTGACCCTGTGTAAATGCAATTCCCATAAGTCTCTTAACTCCAGCTTTATGATGCTGTAAATAATGTTTTGACTAAGGGTTTACTTAAATATTGTTCATCTTCTCACACTGTTTTCATTAAACAGGGCTCAGTTTCTTCTAGACAATCTCAAAAATGACTCCTGCAGAAAACCGACATGAACACTTCATAAGGATTGTGATTCCATCTTGGAAAAGATCTTCTGTGCTCTCTTTGGTCTCCTTCCAGAGGTTGAGGGTAGATGGGGAGCGATGTAAGGGGGATGGTAACAGAGTAGAAAGTGGCCTGGGAAATCAAACTCTGAATCTTTGTGTTTCCTGAATCAGTCTCATAGAAATGTACCTCTCCACTGTGGACTTTTCCCTTCTCTCCTTCTGAGAGGCTCCTCCTATATGTCAGTGTAGGCAAAGACAGTGTCTCGTCTTCCCTGCTCTATTTTCAAAGTTTTGACCACTGAATATGGATGTAGCATCTCGCTTTCTGCTCTGTATAAAAGTTTATGAAAGTAAATTACTCTTACTATAAAACCTTATTATTCTGACCATCATAATAGATTGTCCTAGTAAAAGCCCTGGCCTCTCAAATCCTTTGCACTTGAACATTAACCCGTTCTTACTTGCTGTTATCAAATGAATGCTGTGCTTTGATGCTGCCTCACCCTTTACAATGTGAACCTGTCCCTAATTGTGGTAACATTTCTCTAGCTTGGAATGTGCAATCTTTCCAAAGTGCCAGCTTCCCTAGCCATCATGGTGGTGACCACCTCACACAGTGGGACCTGTTGCTTATTTCGGAAAGGTGTAACAGTCTGGTGACCAAACATGAGGACGTGTGTAGGAGGCAGGAGGGAGTGAGCCTGGGTTGCAGATCACCCTGGTGGGAGCAGAAGACCAGATTGACAAGGGGCTGTGGATGCTGGACAGGGTATCATGATAGCTTCTGACCTGGGACTAGAGTGACCTTCTGAACTGATAAGTAAAGTATGAGTTCCCCTAACTGCATAGAGGGTAAGAAAAAAAGAAAAAAAAGAACCCAGCTAACATGAATAAATCCTGCACTATGTGACAAGCTCAGTATTAGACATTGTCATGTATTTTTAATCTTAGGGGCTCCAAAATGCCTCCTCGGGAGGGACTGGCAGGACTGGGACTCCACTCAGAGCCCTCTGACACCAAACTTCACCCTAAATTGGCCTACTGAAAAGCACCTCTGTTTTTATCCTTTTCCTGAACCTGGAACAGCCCTGTTTTTCCAGACCCTGCAAGTGTAAAATTGGTGACATAATCATGCCAAGGTGTCTACGGGATTATGACAAGAGGATTAGGCTATTATCAACAAATCGGGGACCAGTATTGTTTTATCAGCTTGGGAGTGTTTTCAATTAATTTGTAATTAAATAAAGGAAGCAATTTACTGGGTCTAGAAGGAGTCAGGGCTGAAAAAGGCTTATCTCATCAGCCCTCAGCTGTGCATTCCTCCTGTGCCGGCTCATTGTTTAGATCACAGCAGAGATAATATGATCTGATCTATAGGGGTAATTCAATAAAACATCAATATTTTCCTTCCTTTAACCCACAGTGTTGGGATGACTAGAGAAATCTGCCTGCAGTGGCCTCCACCATGAGCCCATCAAGAGCTACAGCTCTGGCCTTACTGTTCTGTCAGCTCTTCCTGCCACAATGCCTGACCATGTTGGAAGTGACTGAACTAGTTTTGTCTAGGTGGAAAGCAAGGGGCCCTCATGGGTGCAGGCGTGCTTTAAATATCTCTGTGTCTAAGTTGTCTAGGCACTATGTTAGTGTCCTTACGGTTTTTGGTGTGATATAATCCCTTCCCAATCATCTTGCAAAGGAGGCATGGTTATTTCCATTTTATTGGGTGAGCAAATTTAGGTTAGTTGGTCGCTGGGCCAGAAACAGCATCTACTTCTGTAGCATTGTGAGGGCCCAGAGATTTTCCACCTCCCTGCTCAGCCCAAGTTCACGCAGACTGTGAAAAGGGAAAATGGGGCTGGTTCTCCCACACAGCCCCTCTAGGCTACATAGTCATTTTCATTATAGGCTTTCATTTTACTTAGAGTAGGTGAATTGTCATCCAGGTATCTGCAGGACTTGGCACAGATATTACATAAATGTATGCTAAATAATGACAATAGCAAGAACAGCAAACACAAACCTTACTGTTTACCAGGCTTCACGGTAAGCAATAAATATCTAGCTCATTAAAGCCTCATACAAACGGTTATGAGGTAGATGCCTGCATTTCTACCCATTTTTACAGGTGAGGAAATAGTGACAAAGGAGTTAATCAACTTATCTAAGGTTACACTCTTGTGGTGGAATTGGATCTCAAAATCAGGAAGGGACCATTTGTCTATAACAGAAGTCTCTAAAGTGGAGTATTACTGGAAGTATTATCATTTTTCTTTACATTCACTACTTAAATATTTATATTGATTTCCTTTAACATAGTTACTAATAGTGGAGATATTTTTTACCTTGGCACCTACAATTCTGGTACTAGTTCTGATATGTGATGATTTTCCCCCCACCCCAAATAATTCTTCAACACCTGGCGGATGTCCTTCAGTTCAACTCCCTGCTGACACTGGCTACCTGGAGATACATAAGATGCCACAGAGGAAGGGTTCTCGCAGCCCTGCAAGGCCGCACCCCTCTCACCCTCACAGGTAATCCAGGTTATATCTGTGCTCTGGCCTAAGGGCTGGAGATTGGAGGCTCCAACTACCTCCCCCTTGGGCTTCATTCATTCTCTAGAGCAGCTCATAGAACTCAGAGAAACATCTCACTTCCTGGACTGTGCTTCCTTGTAAGGCCACATAGCTCACATAGCTGTAAGGGACAGCCAGGTGGAAGAGGTGCACAGGGCAAGGTAAGAGGACAGGGCACAGAGCTGCCCTGCCCTCCCCAGCATGCTGCTCCCCGAAACCTGCATGTGTCCCCCAGCCAGGAAGCTCTCAGAACCCTGTCCTTTCAGGTTCTTATGGAGGCTTTATTACGCAGGCATACTTGATGGAATCCACCTTCAGCCCCTCTCACCTCCCCAGAGGTTGGGGAGGGCATGGGAGTGGGATCCTCCAGTCACATGGTTGGCGCCACTGACAACCAGCCCTCATCCTGTGGCAGTTTCCGAAAGTCAACATAACAAATTTTGCCCACTTCAGGATGCTATTCAAACTCTTTGAAAGTTTCTCTGATCTCTTGCTAAAAGGAGCCCTGCTTTCTTCTCACCTCCTATCGTTTTCCTATGCTCCTTCTTGGCACATATTCCATCTTATATTAGCACTATTTATGTGCCCGGCTTATTTTGCTTACCTTGAAGTCTGTACGTCACCTATATCTGTATTCCTTAGACATCCTATCACAGTGCCTGGCTCATGGTGGGAAGCCAAGTAATGAATAAACGATCCCAAGATATCTGGAGACCTCTCTCTGCCAAAGGGGTGTTTAAAGTTGATGGCATTTCTTAGCAGAGGTAGTCATGCTACAGTGCTTCTCTCTCCCCAGCTGCTGGCTTATGTGGTGCTAAGTCCCCAGCTGGGGACAGCTGTGCCAGTTGGTACCAGCTGAGCATCTAGCTACAGCACAGAATGAGAGCGCCCGGGCAGGGTGGGGCTTGTCTTCCCGGCTACTAACTTTGCCTTAAGTCGTTTAACCCTGGGAAGTTTACCATATTTCTCAGGCTTCTGGGTGGCCTCCTGGGCATTAGTACCACTCGTTAGCTATAGCCTGCAGAAGTGCTTTGGTCTTGTTTCTTTGTCCCCTCAGTAAAGGAAGTCCTGCACCTCCAGGCCTGGGATTTTCTGGGTTCCCTGCAGGCAGTAGTTGGTGCCGTGATGAGTGCAGTGGGAACTCCCATTATAGCACAGAATTATTACTTATTCACTTAAACTCTGCCCTTTTCTGAGAGGACTTTAGGAAGGTTACAAAAGACATACGGTGCAAAGGTGTTTTTAACATGAGAAAAAAACTGGAGGGGAAAAGTATGTAGCACAAACTGCGATGATTAACGTAGAAAACGATCGCTCTGAAACAGGAAGACCATAAGATCTTGTGTGTTTGCTGCAGCTCTGCTCTGCCCTTCCTAGAAACCAGAAGAAAACAAGGGCAAGATAATCAATTAGAGGAATCACTCATTGGTAAGATAAGAGCAAGCCAATTGCTCAGGAAGAATATCTATCTGAGGAGATGCCTTAAGAAATTTTATTCTGCTCATTCTGTGAAGTGTCTTCCATGATGAAGGCAGAATGTCCACGTGATAGGGATGTGCTGTAGAGACCAACTGTTTCCTCCTGCTTCTTACCATGTTAGCCCAACAAACATTTCTAGAGCTCCTACTCGGTGTCAGCCGAGGCTAAAGGTTTCAAGGAGTCAGACAACAGCAGAATGTCCTACACCCGGGAAGGTGGTGGTCCTTGTCCAAAGAGGAGAGGACCTCAGTCAAAAGCTTGGCTATCACTGGAATCAGAAACTTACTGAAATTCAAAGATACAACTGGAACAGGTGACATGGGAAGTCTTCTAATTGCTGATTCTGAAACTTTCATAGTTAATGCAGACATGACTCATATTGATACTAAGTCCCGTAAAGTTACCCTGGAGACCCAAGGCTGTAGCCTCTTCTCCAGCCTCTTCTCTAGACAGAGGCACCTCATCCCTTAGAGGAAAAGGGGCCATCCTGGTGTGGTAGAAATAAACTGACGGTGGTCGTTATTTTTTTGAAATACGGTTAGTAGTCTCCAAATGGTAGGGCCTAGCATAAAGTCAGGGAAGGAAATGACATCATGCATTACTTTCCCAGAGAGGAACTGATCACTCTCTAATGATTAAGAGTGGAGACCACCATGTAAAGAAAACAGTTAGTAGCGTTGTTTGAGTACTTTGCATGTGCCACCTGCACTAAGGGTGGGTTGCACAATCTTAAGACATGCATAGGTCTCCAGCCATGAGTGACAGGAGATAGGTTTGGGCTTAGTATAGGGGGATTTTTAAAAAATAATTGAAGCTACCAAGGGGCTGTTTTAGAAAGAGAAGCTGCCTGGGCACAGGTTGGTCAACACTTGTCAGGAAATCACACATCAGTAAAAAAATCAGCCTGCATACCATTTAAGGTCCTTTTCAAGTATGATGTTCGATGAGTCTAGGAAAAGTATGATGCTCCTGCCCTGAGGGGACATTGGTTTTCATCGATATTTCTCTTCCTTAGTTGACTGTGCTAATCCAGGCACACTTCCTTAATCTGACTTCTGGAGCCTGATGGACCCAGTGGCATGAAACTGAGCGCTGGGGACAGGACAGAAATAACTGGTGTATGCATGGGTAGAATCTACGTCTGGCAACGGTGGACAGAATAAGGCAGCCTTTTTACATAGTAATAGCACTGTTGCTTTACCAACAAACACTGAGCTCTTACACTTAAACTGGGCATGGTGGACAGAAGAATTAGGTGTGTGCATCGTTGTTGGAAAGCTCATGGTCCAGCTGAGGCAGAGGAGAGGCTCAGCCGAAGCTGTCAGGGCCATGCAGCTAGGCCTGGGGTCAGGCTTTGACTTTACTAGGCATTTCCATGGATTCTCAGACACTCCCATGATGCTCCGCATTCAAGCATCTCATTTCTGTTAGCAAACCCCACTTCCCCTTTTCAAGGAGAAAGGGAACAGGAAGCATAGGGTCCCTGGCTGGGCCCTAGTGGCTGGAGCAGCGTGAAGGAGGGAGAGCTGGGGAATGAGGCCAGACGGACAGCTGGGCCGGATCACCAGGACCTTGCAGGACTTTTATTCTGACTGAGATCGGGACCCTGGAGGGGTTGCGCAGAGGAGAACTACAGAGATGGCGTTACCAAAGGAGACCTCTGGGACTGTTAGTGTAGTCACTGGAAGGAGCTGAGGGTAGGAACAGGGAGTGTGGCAGTGATGGTTTGCGATCATTCTGATGAGACCCAGGAGGGTTAGGGTGGTCATTGTGGGGGAAGAGAACACAGGATTGGGGTGTGTAAATGATTGAGCGTTGGGCTTCAAGAAACTTGGCCTGGCAGTGGAGATGGTAGGGAGAAATGTATCCAGGTCGGAAACCCTGAGACAGTATTTCTTGAAGGTGGGCCATGAGCCACCTACATTTGAATCACTTGTGGAAATTTTTAAAATACAGATCCCTGGGTGCCTGGCCAGATCTACAGAATTAGAATCTTGCAGAAGCCCTTGTGGGGTCCTTCTAAGTTATTCTTCTGACGGAAAAGTTTAGGAATCACAAAGAATGGAAGTCCTTACAACCAGAAAACCACAGAGCATCTATTGATGTAAATTTCAAGCCCAAAGAAAACAGATAGATAAGTGTCAAAGTGTTTTTCCCTTTAAAATAATATTTAGTAGCAATGCTAGAATCTACCGTTTTGGTGCATGCATTTTGTGCTAGATACAGTGCTGAATAGTTTACCTACATGTCAGGGAAAACCATGTTTAGGAAAATGGTTTGGTAGTCATAACCCTAGCCCCAACTTGTCCTTCCCAAGAGGAGCGAAACCTAAGAAGAGCCTTTAGCTTGCTGCATGGGCAGTGGGCAGGGAGTTGCCAATTAGAGGCTGGGAAGGTGGGCAGGATGGAGAGACAGCCTGGGATGGTCCCGGGCCGTGCTGGAGCCCCAGGTGAACACAGGGGCCAGGGAAGAAGGGAAGACACGGCATTAAGGAAAACTGGGGAACAAGGAAAGAAGCGGCAAGGACCCAAGGGGAACTCTGGGGAATTGGCCAAGATGTTTACGTAGGATTTCTGGAGGCTGTCAGATAGCCTGTGATGTAAACTCTTCCCTGCCAGCTCCCTCAGTGTGTCTTTACCATTGTTACCTATTGGATCTTTGTGGGGTCACAGTGATGTGCCAGGTTCTGCTGTGAGGGGGCACAGGCCAAGAATAGACTTCCTAGTGACCTCTGGTCTGCATCCCCATCACCTCATTCAAGCTGACAGCAGTGTCACAGGGACCACCAGCTTTGCCACCCAAGAGCATCTTGCTCACCTCTACCTTTCTCCCATGTGAATCCCTGGTGGCTTTTCCAACAATCTGTGTGGTCATCTTATGTGTTGTCTCAGTGTTTTCCAAGCAGAGAATCTGGAATTAGAGTGACCTTTTGCCCACAGCAGCTGCTGATTTACCACAGGATCTGTTAGGGTCTCGGCCAGATGTGGATGGTCCTGACATGAAACCATTTAATTTGAAATTGGCTCAGCTGGAAAATCAGGTTAAGAGATTTTATAGTTGCAGAAACTTTACCCTTTTTTATAAACCCAAGGTGTTAGCGGTACATTCAAACCACAATTCAAAGACATTTCAGTTCTGGGTGGGGTAGTGTTACACTGTACCTGGAGAGAAGCTGGAAGGTGGGGGCGCGGGGAATTCAGCTGTCCTCACCTGGGGAGTCCCTGGAGAATGGCTCCCAGGACTTATAGAGACTGCAGATGCGTGGGAGCCCTGGCCGAGCTCAGGTAAGAAAAGGGGGCATCCCCTGCCACCAGGAAGGAGCATGCGTATACATTCATGGCTCCGCTTGACCCTGAGCAGCAGGACCGCTGCTGCCGATAGTCATGCTGCCACGAGGAGGGGTCTGGAGCATCTGTCAAGAGCCCCCGACCTATTCCCCACTGTGTAGACATTTCAGAGCCACACCTTGTCCTGGAGCCCCACCAGGAGAAGCTGGGTGGCAGTGGCTGCTGCCATGAGAAGCAGCCAACTGTGCTGGATGGAGACGTACCCAAGCTCCTGTTCTCTGTCAGAGCGCCAGGCCTCTGAGGTGAAACATGGAGGTGGAAGCCACCTCGCTCTGGCTGGTGAGGGCCCCTACCTGGGTGGCTCATGCAGCACCCCAGGCAGCGCCTGGGTTCAGGGGAGGGGTCCTCCAGGGGCCACGGCCCTCCTATGCTTCGTGCAGTAAGAGAAACGCAAGCCAGCGGGCACATTCGGGGAGGAGCCTCAGACCGCACGCAAGGATGGACAGAGGTGGCTGGAAAAGAGAAGTCTTGGCTGAAATTCAGGACAGATGGGGGGAGAGGGGTACAGGATGTGATAAATTATTTTAAATAGCAGTGATATAAAAAGGCAGCCTGACTTGTTCTGTGAGCCAAGGGGGAAGTCAGGGCTCAGCGGACAGAAGCCACGGAGAAGTAGATTCTTAGGAAAATTTGAAAAAATAATAATAAGGCCTTTGCCTGTCTCTAGAACTATCTGGGTAACTCCTCAAACAGTGTGCCAAATCAGGAGCAGTTTTAAA
This sequence comes from Noctilio leporinus, assembly GCA_004026585.1. NCBI lineage: Eukaryota > Metazoa > Chordata > Mammalia > Chiroptera > Noctilionidae > Noctilio > Noctilio leporinus. The sequence continues at coordinate 17,860 of PVIW01005388.1, forward strand.
TATTGGATGGGGATTTAAAAACAAAAACAAAAACAAAAACCTTTTAAGTCCCTCAAATCTATAACTCTTGACTCAGGTCTAATCTTAAAATGTTGTTTGCTTTTATGTGAAACTGCCTAAGCCTCATTCAAGTCATTTGATAAATACAATAAAACTCTCCACTGAAATATTGAGAGAAGGCAAAAGGCAACACATGTTCAGTGTTTCAAATCTTTCAGAATGACAATATTTAAATGCAAAATATGTGTTTTATGTTAATTAGGGGAAAAGTTAGTCAAATTATGCAAACAAAGAACTGGATACTATGGCTATTTTGAAATATTTACCACAATTCTACAGCCAAGGAAAAGTCAAGTTTCTCATTCTTTCTCCCTTAAACTTTTTGCATCTGGATTCATTTTTGCTGGGATGGATGCCCACTTCCCAACCCACAGTCCTTTATGGTAACAAGTCCGTAGCATGCTCCTGGGACGAGCAACTCCATCCCAACCTTGGGCAGACTAGTGAGTCAGAGGTTCTTATCACGAAGGGGTTGAATCTACCAGAAACCGCCTTCTCTATGGCTTGCACATAGTCAAGCTCTATCAATTAAAGCACTAGGATGAAAATGTGGACTACAAGGGGACTCCTCATTATCCAGAAGTACTGACCACACTTGCCAAACATCTGGATTTGGTGGAGAAACATCTGAGTAGTTTGACTGAATTTTTCTTTTTCTTTTGGATATTTTGGTGTCATGTAGGCCCAGACTCAGTCAATACTTAGAGAGAGAACTTGACACCAAAAAGGAAAAAAAAGAAAAAAACAATCAGAATGTCTTAATACTAGGATAGCTGTCTAAAAAGAATAAAGATTTTTCATTTCTGATCATCATGATGCAAGGAGACACTGGAATTTTTTTTTTAATAAGGCAGTGAATAAATGACCAAGAAACAGGAAATAAGAAACCAAACTCTGATCTCTTGCACTAATCAGGCAAAAAGAAGATTGGTAAATTAGGAAGCCATAAAAAGGAGTCAAAATAAGATGAATTATAAATAAATTTGGTGGGTATTTGGAAATCCTGAATACACAAAGATTAGCAGAAAAAAAAATCAGCTTATATTTTTGAAGGCTATTGAAGAATGGAGAAAAACCCAGGAATGTGGCTAAAAATAAGTACTATTAGACCACACTGGGAAAGGAGGAAAGGGATTGCGAACAGTTTTCTACATTAGAACTTGGCTCTTCAGTTGCTAAGGCTGAATTAGCTCCACCCACCCTGCAGGCCTCGTGGAGGCTCCTGAAAGGGGACGGGACATAGGCAAGGCTCCCTGAACATGGCTGTCCGTGAGTGCGACTCTAGGGTTTGAGAATTAAATTGGCTCCACATTTGTGCCGCTCTACTCAGGGCAAGGGAGTTGAGCATTATTTCTTTTTCGTTCTTCCCATCTTGTCCTCCCTACCCTACCTCCTTTCTGAAATTCTCTGTGTACCCTCTCCACTCCTGGCTGGAAGATGGAAACCTTCTTGCTGGTTTCTCCCAGATGCTGCCCTACCAACTGCCCCACCAATACTCTGGGCCTGTTTCTTCATCTATAAATTGGAGGTCTTGAATAATATTACTTCAATGATAACATCCAACTAGAAGATGTTAAAATCCAGAAGAACTAAGCAATAATTAGATGAAGGAGCAGCCGTTGAATGTTTTAAGTGAATTTGCAAAGTGAGGTTTCTGACTAAAAGACAAGGGCAACCTAGGATCTGAGTGCCATCATTAGGATCAGGCATCAGGACTGGGTAGTAATAGGCAACGAGATATGGAGCAAAGTATTAGACCCAGTATTCTTTAAGAAAGATTGATAGAACACGCAGATGGTACCACGCTAGGAGAAGCAGACCCCAGTGTGGGCAGGCAGTGCACACATGAATGATATTAAGAGATTATAGAAATATGGGTGGAAAATAATGAGATGGGATTCAACTTTGAAAAATGCAAAGTAATGCATTTGGGAGCAAGTAACCAGAAACACATGAGTTTGCAGTGTTTTGTGGTGAGAGAATTAGCTGGAGACAGAATCGTCGTGCCAGTGACTAGAAGATGGATGATCTCTGTACCCCAAGGAGAGGCCACACTTGGAATTCTGAGTTTAAATCTCTCGCTTTGAAAGTAAGGGATGAGAAAGAAAAATGAAGAAGAGGTCAGGAAAGTCCAAATTAGGTAATTAAAGGTGGTTGATGTAAAGAGAAGACTACAGTTTTATAGAATGGGTTGGCTGGTATTAAGCAGTGATATGAACATAGAACACTCTGAATCCCAGTTTATAATCTGTCATGAAATCAGAGAAATGAGAGGAGAGGGTCACAGAAACCTTCTTCATCCCTTCCCCCATTTTTCAAACAAAACCGAGACTCAAACAGTTCACAAAAGTGTATAGCTGATTAAAGCAATGTCCCAAGCAGTAGAAGTACAGTAAATATGAAACCTCTGAGCCTCTTGGGTACTAAGCCCTTAACCCAGTAATCTCTGAATGTGGCATCAGTTTTGATGTCTTAGTGTCTTTGAGCAAAACAGTCCGTCTTTGCCACCTTCCCCTCAGGTCCCTTCCTTGGGTCTCCCTTTCTCTGTTGAGTAGCCCCACCCTCCCCTCAGCCCTCTGCTTCTCCCCCTACAATGCGTGCCCCTCTTCACCTCCAAGGGGATGTCTGGGAGAGAGTCACCTTCACCTTCAGAAACCTCTCTTCTTTGCTCAGAATTTGTTTTCCCTCCAGTCTGTTCTCCTGAGCCTTTTAAATGTAAAATTATCAAGGCAGCCGTTCTGCCATCCATTCCTCTACATCTGTGGGGAAGGACCATGGCTCAGGAACCTGTGTCCCACTGTCTGTCACAGGACCCGGCAGGAACAAGTAGCTTTCCCATGAATGCTACATGACTGAGCTGTTTCGTCTTCTCTCCATCACTCACTTCCTAAACTTCTCTACGTTTCAAGGCAGAGGGACTTGGGGAAGTGATGACTGTGGATCTTCACACTGTCGATGTTGGGGTCAAAGGGCGACATCTCTTGCTCCCCTGAGACACTTGACGCTTTGTCAGAGCAGAGCTTCTTTGCAGAAACCAAATCTAACCAGCCCATCAAAGTGGAGACATGCTCACATGGGCATAGCTGACTAGCCAATTCTGTCTCTCAGCTTCCGCTCAAATGTGTTTTATGTAACACAACATTTCACAATATATTTTGCTACAAAAGGAGCATGCCATGGTGAAATAAATGGGAGCTGTTGGTTAAATGGAAGTAACTTGCATTCTCTTACTGTCCTTTCTATCATGAATCTCAAGGCTGGGATCAACAATTTGATTTCAAAACTCTTTTCCTCATGTGATATCTTCAGAAAGCTGTGTTTTATGGAAAACACTTGGAGATATGTTGAGTGTCCTGGCAGATGATCATGCCCTAGCTTCTCGTAGTGATGAAAACAGCCAGTGCTTACTGTGTGCCAGACACGGTTGCAATTCTGTATATATGTTATTAACTCATTCGATTTTCACAACTGCATTGGGCACAATTACTAGCGAGGTTTAGAGAGCTAAGAAGTTTGCCTGTGATCAGAAAGGGGCAGAAGCAGAACTCAGTTGCACGCCTTCCCACTCCGGTGCTCTGTCTCTTGAGCTAAAATGCCACCCCCAGTAGCTGTCCTCCCATGTTGACCTCTGAATGTGCTCAGTTTTCAACCATTCTTCAAGGACAAGGTCTAAGATTCTTTGACCTTCTTGATATTGGCCTATGTGCCTGCCACCTTTGTGATTGGACATCCTCAGGAAATTCAGGTCACGGAATTTACTACCCTCATGTGACGCAATACGAAGAAGAGCAAACCCTCCCCTCTCTCTGGAAACACATTAGATTTTGGGAGGTTTAGCTCTGTGTTTGAGGTATCCAGACTGAGCTATTGGCCTATGTTTAACTAATGATAATGATAATAATAATAATAACAATGATAATTTGATAACTAAATCCAAGCTCTCTGCAAAGCATGGGTTTGAGGACCATTTCATGAGATCCTTTTGTAAGTGACGAGAACTATGGCTAGGCAAAGACTGCCCCCAGCTAGGATTGTCCTCACTTTGGCAAATCTGCAAGTACAGTGTGGGCCTCATGCACTTCCTGCATCCCATGTTCACAGTCGTGACTCTTCACGGACCGCCTGGCCTTTTGGGGGGTGGGGGGGTGGGCAACAGGCGACACCAGGGACAGGCCAGGAAGCAAGCTTTCGTCGGAGGAACTTGTTCACTGGTGATCCCATGAGAAGCAGCATGGGCAGGAAGAGGAGAGAAGGGAAGCGAACGTGCCAGCCAAACGGACACTTGGAAGCGGCTCCCTCGTTCTGCTAGAACCGCTTGGTTCGGAAGAGCAACCCGGGAGGGTCCGTCACCTGGACGGAGCAGTCAGGCCTCCGCTCGAATGGGAATTTCCTCACTCGGCAGATGGGGATTGAGTGTCTGTCAGCGAACATTTTTCCTCTAATTACTAATTATACCAGAGAAAGGGGCTTTATGGCCCAGGTCCTGGAAATGTGAAATTTGATCGGGAGAGATTTGCAGTAAAGATGGAAGATTGATACGTGAGTCAAGCAGCTGGCGCAGGGGCCGGCGGAGCGGGGCCGCAGCTGCTCGCCGCGATCTGAGCGCTCCAGGCGGACCAGGAAGGTGGGGCTCGGAAAGCATCTGGGGCGAGAGATAAGATGAACCATGTTAACAATTTTGCCTCCCCCCGCCCTTCCTTTCATTTCAGATAAGAGCAGATTAAGCCTCTGAGTTTGGGGCTAGAGCCGACAGGTGCAGGGCCTCTCCCTGCGGAGGACGCAGCTGCTGCGAGTGGGAAGGGGTGCCGGGAAGAGGGAACTTCAGGTGGGAACCCGCACAGAGCAATTAACCTTCACCCCGAAACACGCCCCGCTGCCCTCCTGCCACGCACAAAGGAAACCACAACCCTGAGGGTCACACGCTAGCAACATTCCCGGAGCAGCGATGCTAAAAGGGTCCTCAGGGACCAGCTGCCGCATTAGCCACTGGCCCCTGCGTAACCGGTTCCTGCGCCTCCCCAGGCCTCCAGGTCTCTGTCATCTGTGTTGGTGGGTGGGCCACCCCCGTGATTTTCTTCTTCACACAGAAACCCTTATCTTTTTAATGTGTATCGTTTCTGTTTATTCTTGTTTATTCTATTTTTTCCCCTTTGTCCTGCTCCGCTCAGTCCCCCCACTCTTTTATCTGTTTTCTGTCTTATACTTGCTAGTGTATGTTCCAGAGCAGCAGGGACTAGCTGCTCTGAACAGTACCTTACACACAGAAGGGGCTTAAGAGGTATTTGTTGGGGGAATGAGTTGGCAAGTTGGGGAATGAGATGGGAAAGAGAAAAGAGGTTTAGAAGCCTGCGCTGGGGGATAACCAAGCCAAGCTGAGCCCAGCTCCTGCGCTCTGGGACCCTAAGCAGTAGTCAGGGTGCAGCCAGAGAGGGGAGGTCGCTCCCCACTGTGTTCAAGCCACAGTGAAAGACTGAGGATGTCCTGCAAACAGGGAGCCCCTACTGCCCTCACGCAGCACAGCCTCAGGCTGGAAGCCTCTTGCCACAGCCCAACCCATAGACCCCGCCGTCACCCAGGCAGAGAGCACGGACCACCCCTTTGTCCCCTTGAATGCAGAAAATGCTTCAATGCACACCTGTCATTATTCTTAAACTGACCATAGGACATCACTCTAAGGCCAGCATTCCCACCCCTAATTCGAGGGGCACAGAAATTAAGACCCTAGAAGTAACGACATGCTGCAGGTCATAAAACAGAACGGGCAGGAAAGAGCCTCGTCAGCAGGTAGTGTCTTCTAGCTCAGCTGCTTCCTACGTGTTCCTCGCTGTTGATTCTTGAAGCCGAAGTGCTTTTCAAATGGGCAGGGAAGGGAGATGTTAGCATCACACTCTTAATTACACACATTTTCATAGTATAGTAACCTACCTGGGACTATTTTTCTATTTTTATACAAAGAAATTGTTAATGTTGATAATGCTGTCTATGGTGATAAGAGTACTCACAACGCAGTGTATTAAATGGAACACCTTTTCTGTGTAAAATGCTTCCCTAGGACCATGTTCTAGGAAATCAGTCTTTGAAAGCCCTGCTCCCAAATAATGAACGTTGTCTCCTGTACATTGTGAGGTCAGAGAATCACCAGGTGTAAGACCTAGCTCTGAAGAATCATGTAATCTAAGTTTCCCCCTCCTTACCACATCACAGATAAGGAAAGGGAGGCCCAGGGGTTTCACAGGGTGTGGGACACAGTTGAATCAGCGTTCCATTTCCTTCTCCTAGGACTTTTCCTAGGAACCCTAAGCGCTTCTCATAACTTTGAGCACTGTGGTAGGGCCTAGTTAACATGATCTTTGTCTTTGCCACTGCTGGCTGATTTGACACTAAATCTATATAATCCTGGGACTGTGGACTGCCTTCGAGATGTCTGCATTTTGCCACTTTACCTACACGCCCTTGATCCTCAGGGCCACCATGCCCTTACAGAGACAGCAAGTGCTGTGACAGCTACAAGTGCATGAGGACTAGATGGGAACCCTCGCTGGGAATGGTGTTTAGAACAGCCTGAGCAGCTGAGTGAGAAAGGACCCCCACTGGGAAGGTGGGAGAAGGGGTTCCCAGCCTCACTCTGGGGGTGTGCAGTGATTCCGTCTCTTCAGTCGCTGCCCAGGTCTCTCCCACCGCAGCTCTGAGAGCCAACCCTGCTGCAAGCTGTCCCCGCCTCTGCGTGAGCCAGAAGGGGAGAAAGGAGGGGCTGTGAACAGGTCTTCTGCCCCCATTTGCCAAGGGAAAAAGATTAACAAGCATTCCCTGGCACAGGGCAGAGAAGCCACCCAAGTCCTAAGACTAACATGGCATCGTTTCTCTGGTGGGGCTTGGGAGCTTTGGAATTTGTGGGCAGGCTGGGATCCCAGGCCTACTGGTGTCTGTATCTGTTCTCAATATATTTCTGTGAACCAAAGGTTACAGCACAACCATAGATATGTTTCCCCCTTCCACCCAGGGCGTTCTTAGTTCCTTGGCATTAGCTCATTGGTAAGTGCCTGTAGGATGCCCTGCCAGGTTCCCCCCGCTATGGCCTTGCAGAATCAGCGAGTGCCCTTCCCTTGTGCCCTGCCCTTCCCTTGCGCTCCTGCTATATCCTGCATGCTGCTTAGTGACTGTCCCATCCCGTGGGCACTGATGATTTACTTTATGAGTCTGTCCCTTCAGTCGGCTAGACTCCTCTTCAGAGCAGGGGCAGGGGTGTTTTTTCCTTTTTTAAAATCTTTAGAGATCCCTCTCCTCCCCATCATCTACTACCTACCCCACCCCAAGTCCAGTTTTAAAGACTGGGGCATCAAAGATACTGAAAGAACAGAAACGAAAAACCAAACGGGACAGTTAAGTGGCTTCCCCAAAGGCACACGGCAATTTAGCATCAGAGTGCTGACATTTAGTGCAATGCTCAGCTCTAAACGAGGCTGTCATCATGCTTATTTCATTGTCCACAAAGAGTGACACATATTTTTAAGAACAATTTTGCTCCAAAAGAAATGAAGAACATACAGCCCAGGCCAGATAATTCCTAAGTATGATTAGACGATGGCTTATGGGCTCCATCTCTGCTTTAAATCAGGATCGTTTTCAGGTCTAATGGAAATTACATGGTGGGTTTGGCTTCACAGGGAAGGAACTTCGAGCTAATCAGCCTTGGGGATGCCACCATCCGAGATGCCAAGGCAAAAACAAAAGAGTGCAATCGACTAAGAGTCTCCCTTCAGGAACGTTCCGGGGCTGGGAGGCTGCTGAGATGAGATGGGGCTGGAATCCTAGCCGCAGGCTAATGGCTCTGGAAGAGGCCACAGCTGTTACCGCTGGAAGAACAAGGTGAAGTCCTGTTTTCCTTCTTTTAACTTTCTGCTGACCTCGGTTCCAAGCTGCCTGGTACCCATGCCTATCCCAGATGGTTTTTCCTTTGGTGTCCCATGTCTTAGTTTTGCCCTTTGTTGTGTCTGCAGCACTTAAGGTTGTGTTTAAAATATGGTACATGCTCAATAGATATCTGTTTAATTAATTAATGACTTAATCTACCAAAGTAGAGCTTAAATAGGAAATGATAGCGCAACATAGATGCCCCTTCACGTTCTCAACTAAGACTTCTCTTGGCCAAGGCCAGATGGTGTGGAAAACATTTTCATTTTGTCCACCCTATGATTATTTATACTTATATTTTCCCATTCATATTCCGTGACCAAATCAACGGGGGGGGGGGCTGTTTTATTTTGTTTTGTGTTTGTTACTATAATGACAACCAATTCCTGAATAATTAATGACTTGCCACACCTCTGCAACCTCCTCTTGGCCTTTGGAATAGCTAAAATGACCTAAGGCCTAACGGAAGAGTGGCACCAATGGACTTTGCCAGAAGTTGGGCCCCTGGGGTAAGAACTAGAGACTTACAGGCTTAAGTGGTGTTAAGCAGCGCCTAAGAGTGGAAAATGAAAGGAAATAGAATCCCCTCAGAGAATCAAATCTAGCTAGGCCTCATCCTAAAATAAATAGGCCAAGCAAGCATGGGTGGCCGTGGCTTAATCCTTAAACCTGTTCTACACTTCGATTTCACTTCATTTGCAGACATTTGTTTCTACCTTCTAGCTGTAACCTTAGATCCAAACATGTTTTTAAGACTAAGCAATCTAGATCTGTTCGCTTTCTTTATCTTAGAAAATGAGTGGGCATTCTGTATGAGTTTCATAAATATTAGCAATGGAAAAGCCCAGCCAGTTAATCCCATGACTAACCACCATCAGTCTTCTTATGTCTTCCAAATTAGAATTTCTTCTAGTATCCCCTTATATTTCAGAGTCATAAACTTAGGGTTTTACATATATATATATATATATATATATATATATATATATATATATACACTTTAACACTTTACTTACTACAACCAAGGGGTTACTCTATTCTCAGAATATGTTTAGGTTCTTGCCACATTCTACATATTATTTTTGCTCTGTGAGCCTTGGATCATTAGAAACTTAAAGTATTTCTAGAAGCATTGATAGTTAATTTATTTCATTGGTCACTCAGTGTCAGCTGATGTACACCAAGCAACTTAATGTATCTTATTGCGATCTGCCTTTTTTGCCAAGGATATGCAAAGCTGAATAATGGAAGGAGGTCTGACATTCAAAATTCATGGCATCCGAGTGGATTTCTGCAAAATTTCTCCTGTTTCTCCTGTGCTTCCTCTACACTTGTAGCAAGAACTCAGAATCATGATACTGTTTTTTTTTGTTTGTTTTTTGTTTTTTTGTCCCTTCTACCCCAAGTTATTCACTAAAGTATGGGTGTGATATTTTAGCCTTAACACTACCAGCCAGAACCTAGAGTGAAGACACAGCTCTTGGTGGGTATCTGCCAGGTGTTGTGAAAAAGGCATCTGCTCGTTGCAGGGCCAGTGTCTGTCTCAGGGAGGAGGGAAGTGCAGCTTCTGCACAACAGTCCAGGGAAGAGAGGTTGAAATCGATTGAAGTAAATTACTCCTAAAGCCTTGATTCTCCTCTCCTTTGAAGGCGGGAATAGATTTGGTTTCCTGCATCCAGGTGGTCCTCAGATGTTCTAAATTAAAACATGGCGAGAATGGGTTTTTCATGACTCTGCCCTGACCAATCTAGCAGGGTCTCGGGCCCTGCGCTGTGTTTCCGCGCAGCCTGCCCAGTGGAACGACAGAGCCAATCAGGCACCGTGGAAGCACAACTTCTTTTTCCCCTTGTTGGAAACAGGCCAAGATTGTGAATGTTAATCACCCAATTCTTGTAAAAGGTACCTCGGGGCCTTTAATAGGCATGAATGGTCGGAGCCTCGGTTTTACACTGCATCCGCGAGACTTTGTCACATGGAGGTGGCAGCTCTAAGCGAGTATTTACACAACACAGAAAGTCAGAGCCCTGCAGTTGTTGATCTTGAGACTTGCCACGAGGTGAAAGATGAGCTTTGAACCATGGTTTTCCATGGCTTTTGAGCTCAAGTCTAAAAATCAGAGGTTTCAGGGAGCAAATCCCTGTCTTTAAATATCGTCCCTACCCAGCCCCATTGCCTTCACCCTCTCATGGCTGCCACCCTAGGGCAGGGGGTTCCCATCTGAGCTCTGATCTCAGGAAAACCAGCTTCCTTTCATTCCCACTCTCTGCTAACTTTGAACACACTGATGGCCACATAAGCTTGGGCCCTTGTCTCCCTAATTTACTTTATTGTAGGTGGGGAAATTATAGAGGTACAGCCTCTACAGGTAAATAGAATAAGTATGGATTTTAACTTTATTCTGCTTAGGTAAGTATCTAAAACAAATAGGTCAAGCTTTCAGAACTTAAAATTTGTCAACTTAAAATTTGTCATCTATGTATAAAATGCATCTATATTATGCATCATATGATAATTATGAGGATCAACTGACAAAACCTTACTGATGAGATTTGTAAATTATAAAGTATGAATGTAAGCTATTTTGATTAAAGCCATTTATTATAATTATTTATTATGTAGAGGACTCCGAGAAGGGAATATGTTTAAGGACTGTGTTCCTTTCTCAAATTACTATTATTATGTCTAAGAAAGAAACAGGAACCATTGCCATTCCCACATCATTCAGAGGATCCAGGTGAAATCATTTTTTTGCTCCAATGGAGCATTTAGGGGAAGAACGAAAATATTCCTGTATTATTGTTATTGATGGCAATAACATTATTTATGCATTATAATACAATTTTTAAAATAATTTTTATTCACCAAAGAAGATGGCCACAAATTATTAATTCTTTTAAGTGGAAGAAATCCTTCAACAAAAAATAATCAAACCCAACAAAACTTTTATGAACCACAGATTTTTCTTACTGTAATAAGTTTTAATCGGAGTTTAGCAGATTGGTCAATATTAATGGGGGATAAAAAGCAATGTAACCCTAAGGTTTTTCTTTTCAAGTACAATTTTATTGAGGTATAATTGATATACAAAAAAACTATATTTAATGTGTACAACTTGATGACTTTGGATATCTGCATACTACTTTGGGAAATAAATGGTCACTGGAAGAGATTTTAAGCGAGTTTTTCAATGAAAAGACAGTAACAGTTACTGATGGTGATTAGTCATGGGTTAACTGCATAGGCTTTCATCACTAATATTTATGAAATTCATACTGAATGTACATTTCTTCTCTGAAGATAAAGTTGGTGTTTTGGTTATATTACCATTAACAGTAGTTTTCCAGCAGCTCCTCTTAGAAAATGTCTTGCATTTTGTTATTCCATGCTTTGTAATTTCTTCATTTTGTTATGAACTTAATTTAAAATGTTTCTGCAAGTCACTTAGCAGGGAGTCTTCACCAAGCCTCCAAAAATGATGTTCAGGCCACTCATATTGTTTTGGCCTCACTTACATTCACCTATGCTGCTTGCTGCTCCTCCTGCCACCAATTTCTACTTCTCTTTCCAGTTGTTTTTTAAAGTCCAAATCTAATAAAAGCAGGCATTTTTCTACAAAACATCCTCTCTAATGATCCATAGTAAAACAAATCCATGAAGAATTGGAAGTAGCATGGAAAACTTGGAGCAGCAAGATGAGGCTTGGACCAGAGGGTATGCCAGGGAGCAGTGCTGAGGTGGGACTGGAATCTGGGTATATTTGAAGGGGAACCTTTAAGGGATTCTTTCAAATTGACCTGATATGTGATTGAAAGAGAAGAAATAAACATCACTCCAAGGTTTTGCCCAAGAAACTGGAACAACATTTTTGAGATGAGGAGGAATTATATGTATAGAAGGAGTAAGGTTGAATGGCAGTCCAAAAAGAGCTCTCTTTCGAGTGAGTGAAGCTCAGAATCCTCGTTGGCATTCACATGGAGACATCGATAGTTCAGGGCAGAGCCGGGGTAAAGGCTACAAATTTGGGAGTCATCAGCGTAGAGATGGCTTTTGTGGCCAAAACACCAGCATGAGATTTTCCCTAAGACTGAACAGACAAGAGGAGAAATCTAAGGACTGAGCTCTGGAAACTCTTAACAACAAAAAAGTGAAAATAAAAGGAGTGACGAGACTGAAACCAAAGAAATCAAAGCAAAAATAAAGAAAGGGAAGGAAGGAAGAAGGAAGGAAAGGAGAGATGAAGGGGGTCCCAGAAGCCAAGAGAATTCTTTCCAAAGAAACCATGTCAGGTATACTGAAAGTGGGTGAAGTGAGGATTGAGAAGAGCCCAATTAACTGGGCACTGTGAGGTCGCCACTGGACTGCAAAAAGGCTTTCTGATGCAGTGTTGGGGCAGAAAGCCCAGCTAGAGTTGATTCAGAGACCAAGAGGAGAGTAAGTGGAGCCTGTGACTTAAAGCAGCTCTTTGATGAGTTTCCCTGTGAAAAGAGCAGAGCTAGAAGGCAACAGAAGGCCAAGGCAGAGTTTTGTTTTGTCTTTAACAATACAATACTGTATATAGCTTTTTTTTTTCTTTTTGCAAAACGGTATATAGCTGATGTGAATAGGTTAGTAGAAAGGAAATTTTTGATGATCTATGGAATATGTGAAACAGTCAGGAGAGATGCTTACATTAGTTGGCTAGGGCTGCTGTAATAAAGTACTATACCAAAGAAATGTATTTCCTCAAAATTTTGGAGGCTAGAAGCCTGAGATCAAGGTGTCAGTTGGGTTGGTTTCTGCACAGCATCTCTCTTGTTGGGCTATAAATGGTCACCTTCTCCTGCTGTCTTCAAATGGTCTTCCTTCCCTCTGTGCCTGTCTGCGTGCTTATCTCCTCTTAAGAGGGTACCAGTCATGTGGATTAGGGCCCATCCATGTGACATCTCTTAACCTTAATTACCTCTGGAAGGCCTAATTTCCTCATACAGTCACCTTCTGAGCAACTGGGGGTTAGTACTCCCAACATTTGAATTTTGGAGGCTCACAATTCAACCCAGAGCAGATGCTCTTGGGTGGGGAAGAGGAGTGAACTCCAGGGCCTGTGTAAAATGTTGTAGCACGTTCATAGCAAGAGGATGGAAAGAAGAAAATATGAGAACAAGAGTACGTGGTTTCCTAGGCTCAGCATTTTCTTCAGGAAATAAGCCAGATAAGTGGTGGATAGGGAATACGGAGGAGCGGTTAGAAGTTCAAGAAGGAAGGAAAAGAGGGGCACAGTCATCTGGGAGGAGGGAGAGTGGCTGGAGAGGGGATAGACCTCCTGGGCAGCACGGGGGCCCACCCAGCATGAGTGGCCGTGGCTTTAAGGAGACCAGTCTGTAAGGTTACATGGCTCTTTCTCTCCAGTTACATTCAGCTGCTGGAGAATGATATTGAGGAGACAGAGATTTGGGTTTAATTAAGAGTTGTGGTTTTGCTAGATGTATATATGATTAGGGAATGAGGGCCGAGAGAGTTGAGTATGGGTTCAAGGTCTTGATTATAATGATTAACCATGGGATCGAAGGCAGTATGAGGAAAAAATGAGATGAGGAAGGACGACTGATAGTGAAAAGGGAGTAGAAGCCATCGATGGTAACTTCCTGTGGAGCTGGGAAACACTTGGAAACAGGAGACCTGATAGAATGTGTTATAAAGAGAGGAAGTGTTAGTCATGGCAAGAAATCTTGAAATGAGATCTGGAGCAGCTGGTAATGACTAAACTGTGAGGATGAGTGGTTTTAGTAAGAGTAGGAGTCAAAGAACAGCTTGTTTAGGGTCTTAATTGGTCCTAAGAATTTGAAAATGTCATGACTTATTCCAGAAGAGGTTTTAAAGGGTGGGAGGCATCAACAAGGTGCTAAAATAGGCTAGGGGTACAGGGGAGTGACCTAGAAGTCTGTAGCTACTGACAGGGAAGGACCATCTACAGCCTGGCCTGAGAGTGGGAACTTACTGAAGCCTGGTCAGGGAGGGAGGGGCCAAGGCGGGTCTGGGAGAGCCAGAGTGCGGGTGAGCTGAGACAGAGGGAGAAAAACAAAACAAACACGGGCACTGAGGTGGAAGGCTGTGGAAAGAGCTCCTCCTGGGGAAGAGCCAGGTATTGGTTAAGATAGAGTGAAGGGATTGAGGATAAGAGGATTTTGGCTGAGTACACAGCGAGGGTGCCTGGCATTGAGGAGAGCTGTGCAAATGGATCAGTTTGGAGGAAGAGGGTCTGGTGATGACGGCCTGGCAGTCTTGGACTTTTGGTTGACAGCGGTGTGGGGACAGAAGGGATAAATCCTGACCATCTGTAACACGGAGGTCAGGTGTGGCTGTGATCGGGGGAGAAGGTGGGGGGATGCTTGGCAGATATTTCTGGAATTTAATCCACTTTCAAATACTCGTCAATCAATAGAGAAACCTTTCTGAGTCGCTCCCTAAAGAAAGGCGTGCACATTTATAGAGCCAAAAACGGCCCAAATCAAGAGTTAATTTCTTCCAAAACCCCTGGCTCCCAAGAGTCTAGAACTTGCCGTTGAGCAACTATATCTAGCGTACCCTGGGGGGGTTCCAAAACACTAACGAGTCCCTTTGCTTTCAGTCAGTTTTTATTTTAACAGGATATACAAGAACCCAAAATAAGCATCTAAATTTTGCATTTCCCCCTTTCAGGGGGGTGGGGGTGACAGGTACTGGAGCAGTTTGGGGGATGTAGCCTTGAGTGGATAGTTAAGCCATGGACAGTTAAGAGAACTGTAGGTGTGTATTATGAAGGCAGGGATTTAAATGGTGTTTCTATATTGCCCCAGCTGGGCAATATTGAATAATTCCCACACATGCAGATACGCAGCCAACGAGCATGCTTCCTGTGCTCTCAAGCCCTGGGAAACAGACTGGTGTGACCGGATCACTCACTGCGGTCACTTTACGGACACAAACTCCTGCAATTCTGTGGAACTCACTGAAGATACTAGAAGGGTCAGCAGTGAAACTCACAGTTAGGAGCCTTGACTACTTAGCCACCAACAAAAACAGTTCATCTCTGCCCACACTCAGCCCACCCCAAGCTGGGTCCCTGGAGGATGCTCTGTACTTCATGTCAATCAATGCCCGCAGCAGCAGTGCCGTGTGGCCACCCTGTCTGTGTGAGCAAGGGGCAGAATCACTACCCTCTCCCTCCCAGCAGCGGACCCAGCCCTCTGCATGGCTGGTGTGGGCTGCCCCCTGGAGGTCTGACAGAGCCTTTGCCTTAAATGCCAGCCTGAGGGTCTGTCTCTGTGTAGAGGCTTGCCAGGCAGGCGTGGAAGCCAGGGCAGATGACCTGCCGGTCAACTCCAGAGCATTCACTCCTTGATGGCACACACTGACCATTACTGCAGATGAGACAATGAATTTAGCCTCCATTTTCCATTAGTGATTTGCTTCCTGACGGCAGTAACTAATCTGTTAAAACCAATATACCTGAACGGAGGATATAAAGTATCCAAAGTAGCTTCTCGACTTCCTGGGGCTGGAACAAGGATTATGTTTAAAAATAGTGATGCTCTGACCTTTCTGCTATTGGGCAAATGACATTGTCACCAAGTAACAGGCTGTGCTTTTTATGTCCGTATATAATCAATTTCAATTCATTATTACTGACTCTCAAGTACCACGCACAGTGGGGTCACCTGGTGCGTGCTCCTGGTGGGGCACCTGCTGAGTATTAGGAATGAGTGTGTGAGGCAGGGAGCAAATGCTGATGAGTGTGGACTGAAATAGTTTATCTCATTGCATTTGACAATCTGTGCAGTTTGGGGGTGATGTGGAAACTCCTCATTACAGCTTCCAACTATTGATGGACATAGGAGTCTGTCAAACGTGATATAAAGAGGTGATCACAATGTGTTATTAATTAGGGAGAAAGATTACAAAGCCATCTGATAACACTTTATCAAATAAAAATATGTGTCTACACCTAGAAAAGGCATTATGTTAGAATAGTAGTAATTTTCGGTGGCTGATAGGTTTAATTTTCTCTGAGAAAAATCAATTAAAAATAAGGAAGTAAGAAAGAAAGTACAACACTCTTAGAATCCTAGGCAGCAGATTCCAGTTCTTATTCATGGGTAAATTTAAAATCAAAACACACATTAAAGTAAAGAAAAAGGAGAGGCACTGGCCTGTAACTGGTGCATGTAAGATTCTTGCTCCCCTGCAGAGAAAAAAAATGATTAAAGGTTTGTTATCATTTCTTTTTAAAGCAGCAAGCATAGTCTTGAAGCAGTTTTGAAATACCTAAAATTTTATTTGTTTTTTAAGATGTAAGTTCCTGGACTCAATTTCATATTGACTAAGCTGAAAGTTGTCCAAACTCCTTTGAATAAGAGATTTAAGGATGAGGGCCATACCACTTTCAGGGGGAGATTTTTCTTCTCAGTGGAGCTAAACGCTATTTCCAAAATATCTGGCTGGATCTTAAAAGTCATTCGTGACAGGTGATAATTGATTGCATATTGAGTTTTGCCAGAAATTTTAATGTCATTGGCATATAGAGACACAGCATTACCAAAGTGTGTATGTGCAGAGGACTGGAACACAAATAGAGGGCTTCATAAATTAAATTTAATGTTTCATAGCTCTTTTTAACTAAACAAAGTAGGTGTAGAAATTATTTTAAGTTAAAATTTATTTCTGTGCAAAATAAAAACCAGTCCCTGTGTGTATAAATGGGACAAGAAAGCAGAATTAAAGATCATGTATAGCCCTAATTAAACTTTAAGAGAGAGAGAAAAAAAGAAACATTTTTATATTAAAGGGGAAAATTTAAACATTGAACTTCTAATTGTTTTTTACTATGGTCTATATACAGAGTAACAATGACCCCAATGACAACAATAATTACACCATCAAACGAGAAAGTTGCCAGTGGGTAGCTTTTAATTGGATAAATTGATCAATGTTTCTCATTTTAAACTTAATGTAGTTATTTCTATTTTATTAAAAGGCCAGATTCTTTCAATCCCTGCTAATATGACTGAAGAGAGAAGAAACTGAAAGTAGATGAGGAAACTCACTGACTTAAGAGTGAAATTAAAGCCTCATATTTCAGCCAATTGCAATTTGTTTGAAATACCCACATTGCTCTACCCTCTAGGACAGAAATGACAAAGCAATTCACCATGGCTCAAACTAGGCCCAAACTAGCTTTCTTTTGGTCAACACTATACATTTTGTTTTATTTTGCATTGGTTTTGTGGCAATCAGTGTTATTTTCCTATTTTTAAGATTTTTTAAAATGCCCTTGAAAGAGTCATACACTCTATTAGTTTATCCACAAGCTAGTTTCCTTTGCAGACACATTCACACATTTATAGCAACTGTTTAACTTCTGTGTGCATTAAAAAAAAATTTTTTTTTTATTCATTTGTTTAATTCTTTGTTTTGGTCACCGCTCCAGAGCAATTTGCTTCTTAAACTGCCAGTCTCCATTCATTGGAGACTGTGACATCTATTGAGTTCCTGTGGGAACAGCGCTGTTGCCCACAAACTAAAAGAGGGTAGAAAGTAACAGTGTGTTACAAGCCTATTTTATAAAACTTTCACCTGTGTATGCATATACATGCACATGCAGGTAAGCATGAATGAATTCATGCACACACATGGACTATACATACAAGTTAAAAATGCATTTTGCACTCTGATGGTAGTCCCAAAAATCTGGAAAACACTACTGTAGAGTATCCCAGAAGGATTAAAATCTTCATTAAGGTTGCATTCAAATAACACATTTCACAAACAAGAATTTAGTCCACAAATTATATTTCACAAATGCAAATCATATTCATTCTACAAATATTTATTTTCTACGATACGTGCCAAGAATTTTTCAAAATCTTCTACCTTCAAGGAGCTTCCCTTTGCAATGTTTAGCATACACCCTTAAAGGATTTAATGGCTTTCAACATCCTTTAGTTATT
Source organism: Noctilio leporinus (assembly GCA_004026585.1). Classification (NCBI taxonomy): domain Eukaryota; kingdom Metazoa; phylum Chordata; class Mammalia; order Chiroptera; family Noctilionidae; genus Noctilio; species Noctilio leporinus. The sequence goes on from PVIW01005388.1 coordinate 35,793, forward strand.
TTTCCTTCCCCAGTTCAAGCTCTCCCCACTTCCTGTTCACCTTCCCTATCAATTCTTTCTTCATCACCCTGGCTAAAAGTGAAGAATTCTTCTCTTACTGCCTGCCTCAGTGACTCATTCAGCAGTTATTTTATATGACTGTGGCATTTCTCCTATTGTTTTAATAAATGACATTTTAATGTCATCGATGAGCACAAAAAAAGCAAATAAACAAGCAAACATAAACCTCTAAGAATTGACAGTATTTTCCTACCCTTGCTTGCCAAGGAGGCTTCTTCGTTGCATTGCAATAATGTTGAGCCTTTGACACGCTGAGGACCGACACAAACCAAGATGCGGAACATGAACAGAGGAGAGAGTGCTATAGCTATGTAAGAAAATGCATTATTACATCCTGAGAATAATCACAAATCATCCAGGAAGTGGGAAAAAAGAGGGTGAGAAAGAAGGGTTTAAGTAGGAGAGCCTTGGTCCTGAGTTGGGTAGAGAGAGAGAAGTAAAGGCAAGTTTAAGAATCTACCTCCCCTTTGTTACCTACCCAAGGGACCTTCAGTGAAATGCTTCACGGAGTCATTTGTGGGTTTTGGGGGTACTGCACTGTGCCTTTAGCACCCAAACTTGCTCGGCTGACAACTATATTATTGAGTACTTCCTATTATTGTGACTTTTGAAGAGGGTGTAGAGTTGTTTCTCTAACCCGTGGCACTCAGCTTGCAGGATTCTCACCGAAGGGCTGTTCCCACGAACAGTGAAGACTTGGTGCATTTGAAAGTAATTCACAAGCCACCCAAAGTTCAGGGTTTGGGCATTTTGTCATCTTTAAAATCATTAGAAGAAAGACATCACACCTGTGTAGTTGTTGTATAACTTGCCCGTAAGGGTTTCAGAAAGAATCTATAAAAGTTATCAGCATGATATTAGAGAAATTTCTTACAGCGGCCCTCTCCTATCTCACAGTATGTCAAAGAAAACTAATATATTTGGATTTACGATCAATAAATCTCCAAGTCCTGTTATTATTCTGTCCAATTCTCTGACCTCAGACTTGAAGGTCTATAACTACATCTTACACAACATCAGATGGAATCGTTCTGGGAATTAGGCCATTCTCCTGTGCCCTGCATTAAAAAGTGGCACGCCCCGTGCTCATTCTAACGGTGCAGTCCCAGGGACCCATAGCCGAGGGGACACAACAGCATTAAACGTGTCATCCAATCACACATGTAACCTGTTAGCTCAGGAACAGTTTTTTTATCCGCTATGTGCAAGGCTGTGTGAAAAAATCTCAGAGAGATGCTCTTATTTCCACATCTAAGGACACCGTTCCCCAGTCAACAGCACCAAACACTTGGTGTTTCTGTCTTAAAGCCATCCATGCCCTTTACCAATGTGAGCATTAGCTATATACATTATAACCATTTATAGTTTAACAAATGTTTCTTTTAAGATATCTTTCTCTATGAACTGACACCTCCGGACAATTAATTTCCATTTCTCTGTTTTCATTATTCAGCATGAGCCAGTCACCGAGATAATAATGGGTTTTTCTTTGATGTACCTCAATCTGCACATCTGCTTCTGCTCCTCTACCAGATGTTCATATTTATTTATATTCCTTGCTTAAGTTTTTGAGATACTTCTGCTCTGAGCAAAGACATATTAGTACAATAAACTATACTACAGAGAATGTTAAAATAATTAGTGTGTTCACAAGAATTAAACACAACCACCTCAATCAACAGAAACTGATACGATTCTAGAACTTTCTTAAATGCATACTTACAATGAACTCTTAAATCTTTTTAAATTTTTTTTTAGGTCTTAGTAGTATTAAAGTATCCTTTGGCACAATACAAAATAGTCTTTTAAAAATTGTCTATTTCCTGCGGATTATCTGACATAAGCAACCCATCATGCCTATCTACCTGTGATCATTTAGTGCCTATAACTATATACCTGAATCGCCTCTAAAATTATTTCCATAGCCAAAAATTCCAATTGTTTACATGTATTGAGAGCTTACCATGTGACAGGCACATGCTGTGCATTTTACATACATCTCATTGGATCCTTACAAGAAGCCACGAGGCAGTGCCATAATAATCCCCATCATACAGATGTGGAAACTGAGGCTCCATGAGGTGGCATGACTGGTAAATAACAAGGAGAAATCAAGCCCAGAATTGCAGAACTCTCTTCTAATGTTTGTGCTCCACTTCTTCAATATCGAATAGAGTGATTTTCTCTAGAAATCTGACATATGTTAATACATATCACATGCCAGGAAATCAATACCTGCCACACCTTGTGTAGGAAATTGCTTTGGGTTAATTTGTAGAATTTCAGGTAGAGAGGGGCAAGTGGGTGGAGACCTAGTTAGGAGCAGGACAGGAGCTGCTGTTCCCCCAGGGCTCAGTTCCTCACCCTGGGACACACACACTTTTGGGACAAAGTGCTGCCTTTTACTTTTTCCTCAATGGTAAGTGGTTTAAAACAATAATTTTTAATTAAAACAAACTTGGATATATTATGCAGGCAGGTGGAAAATTCAAGGAATTTTTATTTTTTATTTTTAATTTTTTTAAAAATTTTTAAAATATTTTATTTTCATTATTTTTTAGAAAGAGGGGAAGGGAGAGAGGCAGAGAGGGAGAGAAACATCAATGTATGGTTGCTTTTCATCTGCCTCCAGCCACAGACCTGACTGGAGACCTGGTTTGCAACCTGGATATGTGCCCTGGCTGGGGAATCGAATCTGCAACCTTTGGGTTCGCAAGCCGGCGCCTTGTCCACTGTGCTACCAGCCAGGGTCAAGGAATTTTTAAATTAAGAGCTCCAGAAGCTTCCACCTTCTGGGAGTTGGGCATACCTGCCGTCCTGCATTTGGGGTGCACAGCCCCCAAGTGAAGGAGCAGAGGAGCTTTGGAGAACCATCAGTAGATGCAGTTGCCGTGGGGCATTTCATTCTGGCTGCAGCTGGGAGAATGGGTGCGAAAGAGGCAAGACCAGAGGGGTGAGAAAGTTAGCCTGACGATAGGGGCAAAGGCAGGTAAAGGAGAAAGAGCAGCATCTCCCTCTCTTTCTCTCTCTCACTCTCACACACGCACACGTGCGCTCACAAGCACGCACACACGTACCCTGCAAAACGAAGACGTAAAAGCTTTAAAGGGCTCATGCCCCAATATCTCCTCCCATTCCCACCCACCTCTCTTCTTCACATTTAACGTGGGCCACATGTGCGCATGTTCGGTTTGCTCTTTCCACCTGCCTGACATGGCAGAGCCCCTCCAGCAGTGACCCTAAGACGAAACACGTCATGCCCCGGGCAGTTCTCCGTGGCCATTTGGTCCCAGCCAGTTAGGTTTCTGGGCAGCGTCTGAGGAAGTCTGGCCTGTCTGCATTCAGGCTCTGCATCTAGAGTCCGAAGGGGACTGTGCTCGGAGAACTCGGGTTTCACAGAGGGAAGGAATTTCTCCCTCTTTTCAGCCAGCGATGGTCGCTCCAGGATGTAGTGACTTCCATTGGTGAGAGAGGCTTATTCCTCACTTCCTGGAGAAAGCAATTTTCTCTCATGTCTGAACATTTAGACTGGGGCGTCCAAAAAAAATAGATTTGGCTTTTGTAACTTAGAGGGGAAGAAAAATTTAAATGGGCCCAGTTTCCCCCTCTGCTCAGGAATGATGGGGACGAGCCAGCCAAAACCACACGGCGGGGTGGCTCGGCCCCTCCTGGCAGGGAGAGTGCAGAGCCACCAGCTTCAACAACCACCTCGCTAACGAGAGACTAATGCAAGCACTTCAGGGACCGAATCCCTGGCAGCAAGGGCACAAGGACACTGCTTCCATGTCCCGCCCTCCATCCCACCCCAGCGATGGCCCCAAAGATGGGCTTTTATTTCATAAGGTTTACTGAAGGGGGTTCTGGAGCTGTCCATGCCCCCTAAGGGTTTTCTCTCAGTCTGCCTTCCTTCCCTGGGCTACTTCCTTCCTTCCCCTGCTCTCCTTATCATCCATTGGCAGGTGACCCACCCGTCCCCTGCTCCCATCCCTCTGCTGAGCACCAGCCCACCCAGCAGCCCCCTGAAAGGCGACCGGTTTCAGATGTCACAGCCGAAGCCTGAGCTCCTCTTCCCTCCCAACCCCACACCTCGGTGACCAGCGCCATTTTCCTCTCACTTTCTCAAACCAGAAACCCTAAGCATCTGATTTCTCTCGTAACACCCAGCTTATTCAATTAGTCATCAGTTCCAGGTGGTCCAAAGTCTTAAACACTTCTAGAAGCTGTTTAGTTGCCTTCTCTTTATCCCACCTGGAACACCACCCTCCTGGTCTGCCTGCCCCGGTCCTTTTCGCTAGTTCCCTGTTCCTGCCTCCACTGTGCCGCTGGAGGGAATATTCTCAAAAGCAGGTCTAGTCATACTAGTCCCTTAAAAAATAAAAAATAAAAAATACATCCCTGATGTATAACCTAAGGAGAAAGTTTAAGTACCATTTTAAAATATTATTATTATTATTATTTTGGGTTTTTTGTTTGTTTGTTTGTTCGTTTTTTTGAGGGGGTGGTTGGGAGGAAGAGAAACATTGGTTGGCTGCCTATCAAATGCATCTCAACCGGAGGTTGAATCTGCAACCCAAGCATACGGCTGACTGGGAAACAAACCTGTGACCTTTCACTTTGCAGGACAATGCCCAACCCACTGAACCACACTGGTCAGGATACTTTACAACACAACTTATGACCTGGCTATTTACCTCTCATCGGTCACATCTAGAACCTTAAGTTTACTCCCAAATGCAGAATTTTAAGGCCTTTATAATTGGAGTTCTGCCTCTTCCCTGTAAGCCTTTGCACATGCTGGTTCCTCTGCCTAGATCTGTTTCTGTCATCCTCCTTATGGCAATCTGAAGCGTTCTCTTGTGTGTAAGGCCCAGGCCTAGGGCAGGGCCTGCACATGACCCTGAATGAGCACCTGCCCAGGTTCTGCACTGTAGGGCCTCTCACCTCACCTTAGTCCCAACCCTCCATCTACTTAATGTCACTTCCATCCGGATCCCTGTTCTCGTTTTCCCTCCCAATGGGTCAGTGGCCTATCCTGCATCCTCCGTTTGTATCCACCATTCCCTCTGCCATAGCATTCTTTCTGCAGCATGATAATTGGCTTTTTACTTATTTTACTTTGCCATTTCTTTGAGGGCAGGAATCTTTTATTAACTGTCCTTGTCATGATGCTTGATAACTAGGAGGCAATTCATGTGTAATGCAAAAAATGAATATCCTTTCACTTCTTCATGATTTTATATACTTCTAGAATCAAAGAAAGTTTGACTTGGGAGGGACCCCATTAATCATCAGGCTGAACCCCTTATTTTAAAAATGAAGAAATTGAGGTCAAGAAGGTTAGGGCAAGACTGTTTCTCAGAATGACATAGCTGGAAAAGTATCTTAGTGCCTTATTTTTAGCAGATATCAGTTGCCAGTGCAATGAAACATAAGCTATCTACCCATGATATTTAATATTCGAGCCAAATAATACGTCAATCAAAGTGATTTTATAACTCCTTATAAAATAAAACAAATTGGTTTTTTTTATGAGATATTTTTCTCAAGTTGGTATGTAAGTACCCACCATCACCAGACCACCCACATTTCACAGTGGAAACAACTGGGAAAATGCCAGAAAGAATAAGTAGAAATGCAAATGGAAAGGAGAGTGTTTACTAATTTGTGACCCTATGTAGCTAAGTGAGACCTTTCCCTCAACTTCTGGAGGGCAGGGGACAGATGGCATTGCCAGTCTCTTGCCAATTCTCCTCTGTAAAATTCTTAGAGCCAGGGCTGCAGTAAGAAGTCGGGATTGCCATGAGTGCATAGTCAGGGTAAGGAGTTTCTTACAGGTAGTACGCCCTTCGGTGTGTGGAAATATAGGTATTAAGAATTAAATCTTTCATTTTCGGGTCCCTCAAGCAAATATACTACATATCATTTTAAAAAACAATAATTCATTAGGCTTTGAAATTTTGAAATTTATCCAACTGCCAACAAAATCAAATTTAAAATCTGATCATTTTGTATTTATGAAAAAGGATAGTGATAAGAATAAGGAAAGAAACACATGGGCAATATTTTCAAACCGTGAAAGGGAACACTGGAGGGGAGAAGAGGAATGCTGAGTTGCGCACCTGCCCACGGTGCCGGCAGGTAGCAAAACTAGAGTGAAAGCTGCTTCACCCTCTGCTTCACTGGAAATTGAAAGGCACAGAAGCCTTCTAGGTGTTGTCACCTAAAAGTAAATGATGGCTGGCACTCCGTCATACGCAAAGGTAACCCCTGAAATAAAACGAGCTCAGAAGTCTGATGTTTAGGCTACGCTGGCAAAACAGTAGTTTGACTGCTAATTACATGATTTGGAAGAAACCAATTAAGAACTGGAAGGGATTTCTATTGACTGATGAGCCCTCCTGTCCTATTTCCCACTCTCACCTTGTGTCTGTCTATAGAGACTTAAATTTGCCAGGGGTGCAGTATGTCCTTATGTATGTGGAAATACAGGTATTAAGAATTAAATACTTAGCCAGTTTGCTGGGGCGGGGGGGAATGTCATGATTTGTAGCATTTGCCAATTTCTGGGGTGTAAATACTCCCCTCATGGCCAATTACAGGGACCAAGGCAACGTCACAAGATGTGCACAATCACCTCTTCAAAGCCAGCACAAGCCAGCTCCATCCAGCGTGCTGGAGCTTCAGACCCTGAGGCTCCTTGATCTGAAGAGGATTCTTTGGCGTCACTCCTGCCAGAGCAGGTCTTTCAGACTTTCCTTACTGCGACCCAAATTCTTCCACATTAGCCTTGATGGGCTTGGTTATGCTACATAACAAATTGGCCTTGAAATCTAGCGGCTTCAAGAACAGCCGAGGTTTCGGTGTCGTTCTTGATACACACCCAGCATGGGTCCCTGCCGGCAGGGCACGCTGCTCATCAGTGACTCGGGCCCCATACGGTGGGAGCTTCGCCACCTGCAAAGTGCTGCTGGCAGGGAGGGAGAGCCCAGAGATTTGCACGTGGGCTTTTTCACCATTTCAGCTCACATTTCATTAGGCAGGACTAGTCTCATGGCCCCACCTACGAGCGAGGGGCCTGGCGCGTGGGAGGGAGCGTGGGGAACCTCCGGTGAGCGGTCTCTTCCGTGCTGAGTTCAGCAGTGAGCCCCCTTCCCGAAGGTGCGGGGTACAGCGCAGCCAGGCGAACATGGGGCGGGCGGTGGGGTGGGGTGGGGGTGGGTAGAAAGGGCCGACCCTGAATGCCTTGGGAAGACAGCAGCTCCGCAAGAAGCTTCAAACGACATAAAAAAATAAATAAATAAATAACTTATAATAAAATACTAGTGTGCCCAGCCCGCCATTCTTCTTTGTGCCTGGAGGATGTGGCTGCTCGGAGTCCAAGTGTCTCTAAGATGCGAATGCCTACTATGACCAGACCCGGGGCTCGCAGGGACGCTTCCCTACGACCGCAGCATTTCAGTTCAGTTCAACAAACATGGACTTTGTGGCGGGGGAGGACCAGGTGTGGAGGCCATTCTCTCCTGAAAGCCGCAAGAACCTGTGAGTCCAGGGCTAGGAAGATTAGGACAGCACCGAACCCAGGCCCCTGGCGAATTACAGGCGCGTGGGCAGTGCTTACCGTCTCCATCATCCCCACCTCCTCCTTCACGAACTAAAGGCCTTGGACTGCAATTTCCACACGTTCTTCGTGAAGCTCTTAGGACTCAACTTGCCTTACAGGAGAGAAGCTGGTGCGCAGGGCCCAAGAACCCCATCTTGATCCCAACCAGAGCAGGTCTATTTTTTATGGGTGACATTTTAGAGCAGATGCTTGTTTATATTTTTCACAGGGGTGCCATTGCCTCCGAATAGTTGTTTTTAAGAAAAGATTTTTAATGCTTTTTTTGAAAAAGTTTAAAAATCACTGGACTAATCCGACGCCCTGAGAGAGGTGGAGAAAAGAATGTGAATGGATGGCACTTCCTGTCCCAGCAAGGAAGGCTGCCCGGTGGCTTCGCGGCAGCCCAGGGACACTGCCTTCCCTCCCTGCGACTGTGAGCTGCTGGCCCGGTGCACGCGAGTCCTAGCCTGCACGCACCCACCCAGCCCTGCCCGCACTCCCCTCCAGCCCCCACCCGCTCCCGCACGCGTCCACCCGCCTCCACCCAGCTCGGCCTGCAGGCCCGCAAGTGCCCAGGCTTGGTAAGCAACGTGCCGAGCTATGGTGGTGGGACTCCCCCAGAACCAAGGCAGCGAGAGGACCGCCGTCTGCATGGAGAACATGTGGTTTGGATGATTTCCACAGAATATTAAATCATACAAGAATTTTCACTCATCTTCATCGTGGAGGTCACAACATGACTCCCCTCTAATGAATTCTTTATATTGGCAGCTCTTGTGTTTTTCTCCCCTTCCTCCCCCGGTTCCGCATTTCCACCTCTACCCTCCCCGCCTCGCTGCAAGCGGCCCTCTCTCCTTTCGTCTCTGTGTAGGAACATATGGTAATACTTTTCCTTGATTTAGGCCTCGGGTTTGGTCTACACCTGGGTAGGCCTCCAAGTAACAGCCCAGCAGGCATGGCAGCGAGGCCGCCCTGCAGAAGTGGCCGTGTACACGCTGGGCACTCCTTGCAGGCACATGGCCTCCTGCTCTCTCCCAGCCAGCCAGGGTCCTCCACACGTGGCCCCCATCACAGGCTGGTGGGCCATTCAAGGGTCTGGGGGATGCATTTTCAGAACGTGATATCCCACTCCTCCTCTTCTTCATGAAGCAGAGGGTTAACTTCCAAAAGCCTGCAGCCTCAAAAGAGAAAGAACAAAGGGACAGGGAGAGAGAAAGAGAGAGAGGAATAGGGAGGGGGGAGTGGAGAGAATGAGAGTAAAGAAATCATTTGTACTAGAAACGTTTCCTGTGGCAAGCACTGTCCTGAGACTCCTGTGAACTCAAAACTGTTTCCAACTTGTGAGGAAAATGAGGATCAGAGAAGTCAAGTGATGTGCTCAAGGTCTCAGAGCCAAGAAGTGGCAGCAGCACCAAGATTGAAAGATGGATCTTATTTCACTCCCGGTGTTCTCTCTGATTACCAAGCCATAGAATTTTGTGTTGGTTTTTGGAGCTGCCCACAGTATCATAACTAGAAACCGAGGCACTATATTAGGTGCCCTATAAACATTCTCTCCTTTTTACCATAGCCGGACAAGGTAGGTTTTAGTTTACAGATTTTACAGAAATAGAGCTCCGAAAGGTTAAGTTGCCCAAGATTACACAGCCAAATGCAGAAATGATCCCGATGCCCTATGCCCCAAATCTATCAGTTACCTTCAAAGGCTTTAAAGGATAAAAGCTCTCTGGAACTTCCCATTTTTTCAGTAAAAGTGAATCCTCATCTTCACACACCAGGGCCCTCCTGGCCTAGCTCCTCTCCTGCTTGCCAGGGACACCAGTCTCTCCTGCTGAACGAAGCTCTTTCTGGTTCCTCAGGCAACCTTGAAACCCAAAGTGCTGTTTCCTCTTCCCATCCTCATCTATCTTTACCTCTCTACTGCTGAGCTATGGCCTCTTTCCTGGGGAGCACCCATCCCAACATGTCCCACCACAAAATCACTCATGACTCCCAGTCCTCTTGCTCTTGCGGAGCCTAATGAATATCTAACACAAAGCACTGACCACACCATGGTGTAATAGTCTATGGAGTTAGCTGTCACCACCACCAACTCCTACCCTCCTTGAAGATATAGAATAAATTTTACATAACTTGATACTCCCAAAGCTCACAAAGCTAAAACAAAGGAGAGCTCAGAAAGTTTGGTGAGAGAACGAACAAATTAGGAAAGGGAAGGGAAGGAAAGGAAAGGAAAGGAATAGGGGTAGTAAGGGGTAGATGTTAAGAACTGAACATAGATAAATATTTCTGATTCCAAAATAGACGAGACTCCAACATTTCATATGCCACCTGAGAGCTCCCCTCTCGATCAGCGATGAGATTGTATTCTCATTTCTCCCTTCCCTTCTAACTCAGGTACCGAGATCCTTATTCTCTGCATTGGCTGTGATGTTGGCCCACCTGCCTCTGCTCGGATCACCAACCAGCTCCCTTCTAGGATATTCCAGAGTCCACCAGAGGACTTACCTCCTCTGTGTGTTTGTCATTAAATCCTTTTAAGTCAATAGAGTTCATTCAACAAAAGCAAAAAATAATAATAGAGTCTGAAATTACTGCAGGGCTTACAAATGCCATCTTCAAATAAATAGGGATGAATAGGATGTTGTGTCCAACAAAATGACCTAATATAACTTTCTGCCCTTCAGATTATTTTGTGGAATGTAGTTTTACACAGTCTGTAGAATATGCCTGGCAAAAACAAACAAATGAAAAACAAAGTCAAACTACTGCACTTTAATAATAAACTGCCCCCCCTAAATCAGTTTCACTATATGTTTAAAGAATATATACGCATAATCCATAGACACAGACAAGGGGGTGGTGATGACCAGAGGGAAAGGGGTGGGGGCTGGATGGAGGTGGGCAAAATGGGGAGAAATACAGACACCTGTAATAGGTTCAGTAATAAAAATAAGAAGTTAAAAAATTATGTATTATTGTTGGTTTATAGATATAAATATGCAAAATAAAGAACATATAACCCATCAGAGGGATCACTATTATTTTGCTTTGTATCTTTCTTTTTTATCTATGCATATGTGATTATTTGAGAATGGCTCATTTTTACTCCATAAATGCTATGAGCTTGCACCATTTGACGCATTTTATGTGGCTAGATTGGCATAATTATATCTCCACTTAACACCTGTGGCAACTGACTGAGACCACAAGCATATCTAGCAGAGCTGAGATTTGAAGAAAGGCAACTGAACTCCTGAGAATGCGCTGTTAACCCTTTGCCCTGAAGGGATACTGCTTCACAGACGCACATGAACTTGAGGTCAGACTGAATAAACTGTTAATAATTTGCTTGTTTATAGTAAATATACCTTGAACAGTTTTCACAGTAATTCAATACTCTCTGAAACATCAATTTAATAGGTGCATAATATTTCATCATATTGATGTGTCCTTATTAATGAATCCATTTCCTATTGATAGAAATTGAATTATTTACCAACTTACTATAAACATACTGTTATGAACATTATAACTGACTTTTTGTTTATGACTTAGAATTGAAATCACTTGGCCAAAAGATTTTAAAATGTACACATATCCACCATCCACTCTTTCCTTACCAGTGTAGCCCAAACATAAATGGGATGTATGTAGGTTGTTGATCATTAGGGGTGCCTAGTAGAACAGCTTGCCACCTCAGGCTTTTCTGCCTAACCCTGCCCTCTCCTTCAAGCTGATCATAAAAAATGGAGAGAAAACCTGCTAAGCCAGGCTGAGTTGTTTGTTGTCAAAGATTGTCCAGCTACTTCTCCTTGGAGTGGTGCCACCATCATCTGCCTGGGCCCGCCCTCCCTCAGCCGTTCTCCTCTGTCAGCGCCACTCAGAATGAGTTATCATTTGCAGTTCAGCAGTTGGTCTCACCAACGTTGGGACCCTTCCCACTCGGAATTCCTACCATAGGAACAGCAACAGGGAGGAGGAGGGGCAGAAGGTCTCCGTGGAGGATTCAGAAGAGGGTAAAGCCACTGCTTACTTAGACCGTGGTAAACCCCACTTAGGATAGGGAAACCATGCAAAATGACCCAAGTTAGGGGAAAAAAAAGAAATAAACAGCAAAGTGTGGCTGAAGTGTTTATTAGGATGGCGAGGATAGCTGGCAAACCCTTATAAGCTGATTAAAATGAAGAACAAAGAAATTTAGAAAATAACACATGACAAAGCACCTTTAAAAAGAGCACAGCAAACACAGATGAGGTGGCTGGTATCCTGTTAATTGTCTGTCAAACCATTCCGTCGTAAATGTCAGAGCCTGCTCATCTGGACGCCACACGTGGAATGATGAGCAATTCTCTGACACGTTCATTGTAGCGTGTTCTACTGAGTCCCCCAAATTAATATTTACCAAGTGCTTTCTCGTTTATAAAACTCTGTTCATACATAATAGCACACTTGATCCTTCCAACAACCCTGCAGGACAACTATTACTGCTTATTATTGGTGAATTTACCAAGGTTAACAGAAGTTGGGTGGCTTACCCAAGATGCACAGGGTGATGGTTGATTTTCTGTGTCAGTTTGACTGGGTCATAGGGTGCCCAAATATTTGGTTAAACATTATTTCTGGATGTGCTGGTGTTTCTGGAAGAGATTAGCATTTGAACTGGTAGACTGAGTAAAGCAGGTCACCCTCCTCAAGGTGGGTGGGCCTCATTCAATCTGTTGAGGGCTTGAATAGAACAAAACATGAGCAGGAAGGTGACTTTCCTGTTTGGCCTGACTGAGCTGGGACATTGGTCCCCAGCTCTCAGACTTGTACACCATTTGTTCTGGTTCTGAAGCCTTCAGACTTGGACTGGAACTACACGTTCTCAGCCTCCGTGATCATGAGAGCCAGTCCTTATAATAAATAAATATGTATCTCCTGTTGGTTCTGTTTCTCAGGCTAATGCCAGAGCTGGAATTTGAACATGGGCTTCTTGAGACTCCAAATCCTCTGGCAGCTAATAAGTGCAAGACCCTTCCAGAAAGGCAGACATGAAAAAACAGTCCTCATGGTACATAAAAGTCCAATGGGGAGGAAACAGCCTTTCTGAGCTTGTGACCAAAGCTCCAGTAGTCAAGAACCAGACAGAGTTCTACTGTGTGCCTACGTAGGCACATTGGAAACAAAAAGAGAAGTAGACTATGTCTGGAATAGTCTTCCCCTAAGCCTGTGTCCTATTAAGACACATGAAACAATGATGGTGGAAAAAGGAAGTTGTTAGTATTGGCTAGAATATTTAATGAAGCTTTCCTAGAGGAGGCACGTGTTGATCTGAGAAAACTTGGATAGGAGAAGGGATCACTTCAGTGTCGGATTGTAATGATCAAAGACATGGAAATAATGACTACCTGTGATGGATTTTTTTTGGGGGGAAGGGATGAGGAGGAGGGTTGGAAAAACTATTCAAAGTATACAGATTAAAAAGAAGTATACAGATTAAAAAGAAGTTTACATATTAGAAAGAAAAAAAGAAAAAGGGGCAGGTAGAATAAGACCAGATTATTAAAAAAAAAAACAAAACTGAAAAAAACAACATTCCTTTCATAAAGATTTACTGAGTCTGCATGTTTTAAGCACTAGGGATAAATATACATTATTAAAACATGACATCTAAACCCTGGCTGGTGGCACAGTGGATAAGGCGCTGGTCAGCCTGAGAACCCAAAGGTTGCTGGTTCTATTCCCAGCCAGGGCACATAACCAGGTTACAAGCCAGGTCTCCAGCCAGGTATGTAGCTGGAGGCAGGTGAAAGGCAACCATACATTGATGTCTCTCTCCCTCTCTGCCTTTCTCCCTTCCCCTCTCTCTAAACATAATAAGTAAAATCTTAAAAAAAAAAAACAAAAAACAAAAAACATGATATCTTCTCTTTAGAAGTTTGTTGCTCCTGGTCTTGAGGACTTAGATCCTGTACTATAGGCAATGAAAGGTTCTTGAGTAGGGAAGTGGCAAAAGGAAAATTTATCTTCAGATAAGTATAATTTCTTAACCAACAAGCAGAGAAGAACCGGGAAGGCAACAGAGATGTCACAGATCCACCCGTGGTGGCAGAGTCATTATTGGAATAGTCCTTGGGGCAGGCAGTATTTTCAAAACGAAATCTGTATGGAAGAGCTCTGGTGTGCGAGGTAGGCGCTGACTTTAATGGCGAGAATCCAATGGATAAGGAGACAAAAGGAGGCAGGATGAGGGGCAGGGCAAGCTGGAGGGGGAGAGTGGAAGGGTCTTAACATGAGAAGGAGGCATTGTTATCCAGAATCAGGGCAAGGCAGACACCCAGGAATGGGGAAATAAGATTGAAACCCTAATACTAGAATCAGAAAATAGGGGCAAATATGAGAACCAGGGACAAGGCAATATCTGGGTGTTGGAATCAGAGTACAAGATCAGTGGTCTCAGAAGCAGGACTGTCCATCATGGCTCAGCCTGCAGGTGGAGGCCAACCTGTTAGAAAGTTTAATGGGATTCAGACTCAGGAGGCCTCTATAATCTGACTTAACACTGGCTACCTGTCTTTATTTTAACCCACTCTTGGTTCTAATCACACTGGTCTTGTCACTTTACCCCCTCCCAACCTACCCCAACTGACCAACGCAACACACACACACACACACACACTACTCAGTCAGACTTTTCCTTTTTGAGGTGTTTGAAAGGATGCTAGCTTTCACCTATAATGTTCTCTCTCTTCATCCAAGTCCTTTCCAGCTTTCCTCTGAAATTGCCAGGGTTTTGGGGGTTCCTTTCTCCGAATCAGAAGACAGCAGCTTCACCTGATCCTCCCATTGATTAGCATCTGTATTGTCATAGCTTGAAGAATACATTATAGACTTCAATGTCCCTTACCCATCTTTGTTACTTCCAATTTGGAGATTTGGAAAATACCCATTCCTTCTCATTTTCTGGGCTGATGAAAGGAGAGGACACTTTCTGCTTCCTAGCAATGAATCAGCATCATCAGCAGAAAAATAACATAAAGATACCAGCGGGGGTGAGAGGGGAATAGAGGAGATAGAATAAGAGAGGTTTCTATCTAACACAGCATTTGAACCAGAGACATTAGTGCCCAGCACTAAGTAATAGGGAAAACAGCCATGGTGTTTTTATATGTGTGAGTTGGTGTTTAACAGAGATTGTCAGCATAAACATGTTACAGGTTCTGATGAAATCTACTTATAAGGCTGATGATGATAATGGTGATGATGAAGAAAATGAAACCCATAATGGATACCATTTATTGATGTTTAGATGTGTCAAGCTTATGAGAATGTTGATTTTATGGAAGCTTCTTACACTCAGCTCTTGGTACCATTGAATACATGATATTTTTTAAAGTGTATTTGGGGGTAATTGCACAAGCAAAAATCAGTAATTCTCACTATATTTTTGCTTACTAATACCCCTCTGCTGACTCACAAAACAGCCTCCTCATTGTAACTACCAATAATAATCAGAATTTTTATAATTGATCATGGTGACAATATGCAAGGCATTGGGAAGGGTGGTTAGCTCTTGATTTCAGATCCACACATTTGGATTGGATATCTTAACTGAATATAAGTATTCTAAGTGCCTGCAAAGCAAAGTTGCAGCACACATATGTTTATTTCAGCTTGAATTCTACTCAGTAAGGTTTAGGTTGTGTAAAGTATGTAACATCTGCCTATCTTAAGGCTCCAATGAAAATGAAAAAAGTAAGTGAAGTAGAAAGCAAATTCTACTTTATGTAAACCTGGGAACATTCTGGATTTTAACTTAAAAAGTTTAGAAAATATCCCTTATACCTTCCTGTGTTGCTGAATAGAACTTAATAAGTATAAATTATTCTTATTATACTTATAGTTTTCAAGTAGATTGTTTAAGAGCAGATCCTTTTACATTAGCATTTCACTGGGCATTGGAAATGCAGTTCATTGAGAAAAGTTAGATATTTTTTTGGTTGAGGAAGTTGGACAGGAAGTTGAATATAAAGATCTTCCATTATTCCATATTGTCACTGGATATAAATCTGGGGAATAAAAGGGGTTACAATTATAAACGAGCTCTGGATCAAGCCAAATTTGACTTCCCTTATTGAACCAAAGGAAATCCAAACAAGCTCCCAGACGTCTTTCCATCTGGTTGCCACAACTAGTCTTTCTGTTCTGAAAATCGAAGCCCTGGCACCTTCCTCCTCTTGCTCTTCATGCTTTCCTCTTCTGCTCTCTCCTGCTTCAAAATGCTCAAGAAACACAACTCACAGAGTCATTATACTGCCATCAGCCCAGTCCATCTGTTTCCATCCACCAAACGCCTCCTAAATATTTCTCAGCGCATCGTTCATTTCCCGAAGGCAATGTAGGGAGGGCCCCATCCAGCAGGAAAAAGGAGTAAATCCAGGGTGTGGTTCCATTCAAATCCTCATTTTATGTCCACGCAATTCCCCCCGTCGGTGATTTTGTACAGTTTGTTCCTATTAACGTAAGACCTTTGACTAGAGGATTTCCTATGCTCTGCATATGTGCTCAGTATCCCTCTTATGTGGTAGATAACGTCTTTGATGGCAATGACGGTTATTCCATGCTTGGAAGATTTACTGGTCTCACTCTTGGAAGATCCTTCTGTTGCATTTTTGGCTTACCCTATTACTCAAAGTCTTCAGGGCTGGGGGTTATGGTAAAGGGCATTAACTTTGGCTCTTCCTAAGAACATTCCCATGGTCATATTTTGCCACCTTACATAGGTTCACTTTCTTGTATTCAAGTATTTATATCATTGCACAAGTTTAGTTCATTTTTAGCATATACAAGCAAAGAAATAGCAATTTAAGAAAAATAAATTCTTAAAAATTATGCACATACAAATGATTCTTCCTAAAAGATGTAAATACACATGAGACTGTGTATAGTAAAACAATTACCATGTGTCCACCAACTGATTAGTCAGGAATCCTGAAGTGGGATAATTTAAAATGAAAGAGGTTACATGTTGCACAATCATCTTATTTCATTTTGAAAGCTGCCTTATCTAGGATAGACATTATTTGAACATAGATTAGAAGCCTTATGCTCTGATAGTATAGTACAATACACTAAATACAAGACCAACCTTCATCTTTAAAAGATTAAAATCTGACCATAATTATGTTTGAAAATATACTATTAAGCTGACAAGAATGTAAGAAAATCCTCGAAGGCCAAAAACAAAATAAAAGCAGGAAACCAAAAAGGTAAGGAAGCACCAAAGTGACCATGAGCTTGTCTTTTGACAATCATGAGAGCTGTAGAGTGATCAGAGGTAATGCCTAGGGCCTCCCTGAGGTAGGTCATCTATTTGAAACCCTGCATAAAGCTCAAACCCTAAAGAAGTGTACCTTGGGTGAAATAGCCCAAATATGTGCATACACAAATCCCACTCCACAAGAGGGTGACTTCGAAGAAATGTGCTTGTTTTCACCTTGGTGAAGGGTGACAACTAAATCTCTCTTGGACCTTCAAAACCATAAGCCCATCCTCACAAGTTTGTAGGTTTCTGATTCACAAGACTTCAAATCAAGAATCAGCATACAATTAGTTTCTAGATGAAGATGCTTTCATTCCAGGCCTTAAATACTAACAAAATGCACAAGGGAACAATGCCCCAATGGGTGCCTCTGGAAATGACAAAGATATATATTCAGACACACATAACACTTCAAATAGTAGAATTATTAGCTAAGGATATGCAATAAATATGCCTACTATGTTAAAAGAAATGAAAGTATTTAATAGATCAAGGAACAAGACACTGAAAAAAATATAGCATTGGAAAAAATCACATCAATGTATAAGGCTGAAATTAAAGAAGAAAGAAAGAAAGAAATGTTAATCTGCAAGATAGGCATGGGTGGAGAAAGACTTAATGAATTAGAAAATAAATATAAATGAATTACAGAAAATTTAGTACAGAGAAGCAAAAGATCTGGAAAATATAACAAGTAATCAAAACAAGGATAGAAAGAGAAAATCAAGCATACATCTTGGAGTTTTAAATGAAACAATAAAAGATGTGAAAACATGCTGCTAAGAAAATCCATAGCTAAATACCGATACCTCATAATGACACTAGTAAACCATAGACCTCCTGGAGGAGAGCCTGATGAAACCAGGTAGAACATAATGACTACATGCAAAGAAACAAATAAACTCATTGCTGCCAAGCACAGGAGTGAGATATTTGGAGAATAATATCTTAAGTGTTCTGAGAGAGAGTATCAGCTTAGAACTGGACACCCACTGAAATGACCTTTCAAGAACTTAATGACATGATAAACTAACAACAAATAAAACAGAACCAGATATATGAATACAGTGAATAGGCCTTCAGTGGGCAGGGGGAAGGGTGGGTGGGGGAGGAGGGAGGAAGAGGCAAAGAAGGGGAGCAGTTTAGACAAGAATCTAGTATGGAAGAACCATGGACATGGACAACATGTGGGATTGACTTTGTGAGGGAGTGGGTGGGTTGGGAATAGGACAGAGGGGAGCAAAAATTGATAGATGCAATACAACAACAATAAAATTAAATTAAAAAAAGAACATGAAAACTTTTTCATACAAATAAATTTGAAAATATTTTATTTCCAACAAACTATCACTAAAGTAAGTTATGAGGTTGAACTGAAAAAAGAAAGGAAATTGTACAAGAGGAAAGGTTTGAAATGAAAGAATAACACAAAGAATAACAACAACAGTGGGTAACTACTTGTTTCTTTGTGGGGATAGGAAGAAGACTGATAATTTAAATATGTATGTTAAAGTTTCCAAGGTAACCTTTAAAAGAATGTAAATGGACCTGGCTGGTGTGGCTCAGTGGATAAGGTGCTGGCCTGAGAACCCACAGGTCGCTGGTTTGATTCCCAGCCAGGGCAACATAACCAGGTTGCAAGCCAGGTCTCCAGCCAGGTCTGTAGCTGGAGGCAGGTGAAAGGCAACCATACATTGATATCTCTCTCCCTCTTTGTCTTTCTCCCTTCCCTTCTCTCTGGAAATTATGAATAAAATCTTTAAGTGCTTGCTTTGGCAGCACATATACTGAAATTGGAATGATACAGAGAAGATTAGTATGGCCCCTGTGCAAGGATGACACGCAAATTCGTGAAGTGTTCCATATTTTTCAAAACAGAACCAGATACATGAATACAATGAATAGACCTTCAGTGGGCAGCGGGGAGGGGAGGGGATAGGAGGAGACAAAGAAGGGGAGCAGTTTAGTCAAGGAACTAGCATGGAAGAACCATCAACATGGACAATAAGTGGGATTGATTTTGATGGGGAGTGGGTGGGTGGGGAAGGGGACAGAGGGGAGTAGAAAAGGGGATGGATGTAATACAACAAAAATGAAATTAAATTTAAAAATAATTAAAATAGTAAAAAAAAATTTTTCCCAAAAATTTTACACAGACATGGCCATAAAATATGAGTCAATAAATTTCAAATAATAAACATTATTTAGAACAAATTAACCATAATATAATTAAGTTAAAATGAATATTGAAGAGATAAGTAGGGAAAATCCACATATTTGGAAATATAAAAACCATGTGTCTAATAACTTGTGGGTTAAATATAAATTACAATGGAAATTAGAAAATAAAAGTACTGCTTGTCAAAACTTGTGATATAAAGCTAAAATAAGAATCGGAAATCAGAGTGCTTAATGATTATATTAACAAATAACAAAGGGTAAAATTAATGTGCTAGATTTTGGCTTTATAAATTTGAGAACAGAATACAACATAGAAAATAGAAAGAGCCCTGGTTGGTGGCTCAGTGGAAAGGTGTCAGCCTGCGAACCCAAGGGTCACTGGTTCAATTCCCAGTCAGGGCACATAACCAGGTTGCAAGCTGGGTCTCCAGCCAGCTCTGTAGCTGGAGGCAGGTGAAAGGCAACCATACGTTGATGTTTGCCTTCCTCCCTTCTTCTCTCTCTAAAAATAATAAGTAAAATCTTTTTTAAAAAATAACAAAGATAAGAACATAAATGTAATAAAATACAGAATATACAATAGGATTTAAAAAATAGTTATTCTTAGAAAAGACCAATAAAATTGGCAAATCTCTTAAAAATAATTAAGAGAAAAAGAAGGCGTACATACATGGCTTTTAGAAACAAGAAATTGATATAATTACACTGCTTCAGTGATGAAAATGGTAATATGAGGCCAGTGTAACAACTTTATGTAATTAATTTTAACACAAATGAAATGGAAAATTTTTAGAAAACTCTTAACTGGTTTAAACTAAAAAAATAACTTCAAAATCTAATTATTAAAACCACTAAGGAAATAGAATTAGCAGTTATTTATTTATTTATTTACTTATTGCCAAGAGCAAATGAACAAATAAACCACCAGGCCCATATAGTTTTGTGAGTGATCTCTTCCAAATAATCTAGGAACTGATCATTACAATCTTAGACAAACTGCATCAGCAAATGGAAAAAGAGGAAATACTGCCCAATTCATTTTGTAGGCTAGTATAACTTTGTTGTCAAAACAAAACAAGGACAGTATTAAAAACAAAATTATAACAGGATCTTCTTTATGGACAGAGGTAATCTTTTTAAGTATACTATATTTATTATGCTATTACAGTTGTCCCAAATTCTTTTCCCTTTGCTCCCCTCCACCCAAGACCCTGATTTCCTCCCCTAGTCCCACTTGCATTAGTTCATGTCCATGGGTTGTACATGTAAGTTCTCTGATTTCACCCTTTCTCCTCTGTTGTTCTTAACTTCCCCCTGTCTATCTTATACCTACCACCTATGTTTCCTAATCCCTGCACCATTTCCCTATTTCACCCACTTCCCCCTCCGAGCTGATGATCCCCATAACCTAAGATGCTGGTCCTAATCTGGTGGTTTGCTTAGTTTTTGTTTTTATTTTTAGGTTCTGTTGTTGGTAATTGTGAGTTTGTTGTCTTTTTAATGTTTGTAATTTTGATCCTTTTTTTCTTAAATAAGTCCCTTTAACATTTTCTGTAATAATGGCTTGGTGATGATGAACTCCTTTAGCTTTACCTTGTCTCGGAAGCACTTTATCTGCCCTCCCATTCTAAATGATAGCTTTGCTAGATCTACTGTAGATGGGGTAATCTTGGTTGTAGGTCCTTGCTTTCCATCAGTTTGGATACTTCTCGCCAGTCCCTTCTTGCCTGCAGTTTCCTTTGAGAAGTCAAGTTTATGATCTTATGGAACCCCTTTGTAGGTGACTTCTTTTTTCCTTGCAGCTTTTCAGATTTTTTATCTTTAATATTTGGCATTTTAATTATAATGTGTCTTGGTGTGGCCCTCTTTAGGTCTAGCTTGTTTGGGACTCTGTGCTTCCTGGACTTGTATGTCGATTTCCTTTGCCAAATTTGGGAAGTTTTCCTTCATTATGTTTTCACATAGGTTTTCAGTTTCTCCCCTTCCTCTTTTCCTTCTGACATCCCTATGATTCAAATGTTTAAAGTCATGCCAGAGGTTTCTAAACTTCTCATTTTTTTCAATTCTTATATCCTGTTTCTGTAATGGTTGATTGTTTATTTCTTTCTTATGTTCTAAATCATTGACTTCAACCCTGGTTTCCTTCCTTTCACCACAGGTTTCATGTGCATTTCCCATCTTTTCACTTAGCCTATCCTTCACTTTTTTCTTCTGCATTTGCCATACTTAAGCATGTCTGTCTTGTCCGTTAGCATCTTTATCACCAGTGTTTTAAACTATACATCTGTTAGGCTGGCTATTTCTTCATCACTTAGTTTTCACACTGGTACCTTGATCTGTTCTCTGTTCCCTTTTCTGAGCCATACTTCTCTGTCTCCTCAACTTGGCAGGCTCTTGTGCTTGCCTCTGTGTCTTTGGTAGAGCTATTGTACCTGTAAGGGGTGGAGCCTTAGGTATTCGTCAGTACAGGACACCTGTTTCACCAAGTTGTGGTGCTGTATGTGGGGGCAGGGTCTGAGAGGGAAAATCACTGCTTGCTCAGCACTTGCCCCTTTTCCAGGCACTTCTCCTGCTTTCCCATAAGGGACTGGTGACTCTCTAGTTGTTGCCCTGGCCAAGGTTCCAAGAGCAGGTGGGTTTGTGGATGTTCTAGGACCATGGGAGCCTCTATAAACAAACAGATTGGGCTGAGAGACCTGCAGTTTCTTCCTCTGCTCCAACACTGGTTTTCACAGTCAGAAGCGATGAGGCTCTATTTTCCTTCTGGCACTGGAACAGTGAGGTGTATATGTGACTGCACTTTCTGTGGGTTGGTCATAGTCACCGTCCCACTGTAGCTGCCTCACCACCAAACTGAGGGCCACCAAGTCATGTCCTCTCTGTCCAGCTCTGCCCTCCTACCTGTCTGGATGAGTATTTATTCTTTATACCTTTTGTTTGTTGGACTTCTGTGTGGCTGGATACTCTGGAATTTCTGGGTGTGTCTGGTTTTGAGGTAGATAAATCCATTTTTGATTATGGAGGGAGACCCAGCATGTGTACCTATGCCTCCATTTTGGATTCTCCTGGACAGAGATAATCTTGATTTTCCTCAAGCAGCAAGAAGGATTGGATTGAATTTAACTTAAAAAATTAAAATAACATACTAAATGTAACAATATATAAAAATGCCAAGGAATTTTCTTTTCAGTAAGCAGAAGAAAAAGGCACTAAAAGCTGAGGCCCTGTGGAGTTTTGTATCCACAGAGATTCTGCACCAGTATGGGAGAGAACTCATGGCCTCCCTTTCCTAACAAAACAGGTGAATAGTCCATTCGAACCTCCTCTGTGCTGCTCTATGCAAATTCATGTTAGTAGCCATCGTAAGGTGCTACTGTAGACAAAGCACCTTAGTAATGACCTTACCATTCTTCAAAGAATTCTATCATCAAAAATGTGAAAGAGCTTTAGAATGTGCAATACAAAGGGGAGGTAGTAATATACTTATCAAATGTCCCAGTCACTTTTCTGCCAGAGGTTTGTGGGGATTTTTTTAGATTTTATTCATTATTTTTAGAGAGAAGGGCAGGAAGGGAGGAAGAAAGGGAGAGAAACATCAATGTATGGTTGCTTTTCACCTGCCTCCAGCTAGGGACCTGGCTGGAGACCTGACTTGCAACCTGGTTATGTGCCCTGATGGAGTGTGTTTTAATGAAAGGTGAGAAAACCCAGAGGACAAGGGTTTGCAGAAAGAAATGAGAGCAAGAGGGAAATAACAGTATGTGGCCAATAGAAGGTAGTCTTGGAAGTGGGGGAATGGAGTATAGTAGGGGAAAACAGAGAGATGTGAACACAGGTTATTTTGAGTGGCATCAATCCTTGGTAGTACCAAATAACTAAAATAAAACTTTAAACTGTTGACTGAATTCTAAGCCACATGAGAATAGAGATAGCATCACCATGTTCTGAGCATAAGGCCTGGCATTTCATAAACAATAAACTCTATTAAATGATTTTTCTGGTAACTTTTCTGTAAGTCTACTTGAAAAGAAAAAGGTAATTTAAAAAATATTACTGAACTTATATGAAGGACATAGTTTATGTCATGAACTATTCTGAGCAGTTATATCTACTATGCAATACTTTAATCTCCACAACAACCCCGTAGTGTAAACAGGATTATTCTCATCTCATAAAGCAACTGAAGCAAAGGGGTTAAGTCATTTGCACCGGGTTGTCACATAGCCAGCAAGGAGGTGGGATAAGGAATTGAACCTGGGAGGAAGAATTTCATCTTCATATAAGATGGTCTCTGGAAGTGCCTCTCAGCGCTACCATTTGATTCTTTCATTTTTAATGAGTCTCTCCTGTGTTGAGGAATGAGTACATGGCAAGCTGTGGATTTGGGGAAACTATGATAACAAATAGATTAATAGCGTTTCAAACTGCTACTTGAGTCAAAGAGGAGGGAGAAGAGATTATGAGTACAAATGTGAGTAACTCAAGCTTTATAAAAACAACTTCAATAAAATGAGGAATTTACTTAGTGGGATGAATTGGCAATGGTCATTACCCAAAAGTATAGTGAGGGAAAATGGCCACCCTCTGAAAGATTGAGACAGCTGGCTCAGGTGAAGTGCATACTGTTATGCAAAAATAACCATAAAAGTTTTAAAATGTGAATGATTGATGAATTGTATAACTTGATTGTGAACAAAAATAGAAGCCTAGAGACGGCAGCCAGACCAAGGGGGGTGAAAACCTGCGGGAGAATATGAAGGCACTGCTGTGCACAAAAGAGAAAGTGAAGCACAACAATCAAATCATAGACAAAGAATGAGGTTTTGTTTTGTTTAATATAGCGGGGAGTTGAAATATAAGAAGGAGTCAATGAAGCCCTTATTTTGGTAGGTGAAGTTAGAAACAGTTGGCTCCCATGAAGGAAATGGTAGAAGACCTGAATAGATTCATTCAGAAATGGAACAAGGCAGAAACAGCAACCTCTTACATGACCTTTAGAAGCAGCATTTGTTCTGCTGATTAACTTGCACAGTGGCTGAACTTACTTTAATTTTGAATATTTTCTTATAATCTTCCTTTTCTTCCTAATGTCTGACTCCAAATGCTTTTCTTTCCCCTCATATTCTTTGCTTATATCCAGTTATATCAGCCATAAGGCAAAGCTTTCATTGGAAGTTTTCTGAAAATGTGAATTCAGAAGGAAACAAATGGAGTAGGAACCTTTTCCTTAATATCGTAGACTCCCTCCTCCTTTTTCAGACTTACACTGTGCAAAACACAAAGTAGACTTCAATAAGATGGTTTCTTTCCTATTATGTTACTAGAAAGGATTTTTAAGTTTAAATGAAATCCTCTCAAAATTTTAAAACATGAGTGATGCCAGTGTTGTAAATATTTTTATACTTCACTTAGAAGTCAATGCTTATTGATATCTTAAAAATAGGTCAGATAAATGCATACAGAAAGACTTCGTTGTGATAGATATGATTTTCAAAGAAGTATTAGAAAATATAATTTTAAAACAAATTTGCTCCTTTAAAAAATCTTCCTTTTTAAATTTATTGATTTTAGAGAGTGGAGGGGAGAAACATTGACTTGTTGTTCCACTTATTTATGCATTTATTTGTTGATTCTAAAGATTGACGTATTAGGCCCTGGCCAGTGTGGCTCAGTTGGTTGGAGGGTCATCCAATAACTAAGAATTACCAGTAACTGAGAGCTACGTGTGCTTTGGTTCCCTGATCTGGATACAGGAGGCAGTCAACCAATGTTCCTCACCTAAGTGTTTCTCTCTCTTCCTTCCTCTCTCCCGAAAAGCAATTTTCAAAAATGTCCTTGAGTGAGGATTTTAAAAAATAATAAAATAATTATGTATTAGATTTCTCCAGAGAAACAGAACCAATAAACTATATAGATATATCGAAACATTTATTTTGAGGGGTTGGCTTATGAGATTATAGACAGAGAAGTCCCTCATTCTGCTGTCTGCAAACTGCAGACCCAGGAAAGCTAGAGGTGTAGGTCCAGCCAAAACCCTAAGGCCTGAGAACCCAGGGAGCCAGTTGTGTAAGTCCCAATCTGAGTCCAGAGGACTGAGAACCAGAAGCTCTGATGTCCAAGGATAGAAGAACACATGGATGTGTCAGGTCAGCTGGAGGACATTTGAAGGGCAGAAGAAACCTGAGAAAGTCATTTAAGTCAATGGCTTGTTTTAAGAGTACAGGTCTTTCACCTCTTTGGTTAAGTTTATTCCTAAGCATTTTATTATTTTTTATGCAATTGTAAATAGTACTGCTTTCCTGGTATAGTTGTTGAAATTATAAATAGCACTGTTTTCCTGGTACAACAATTTCTGTATATTAATTTTGTGTTCTAAAACTTGACTGAATTTGTTTATTCTAATAATTTTCAAAAATTTTAGGATTTTTATATATATTATCGTGTCATCTTAAAATAGTGACAGTTCTATTTTCTACCTTTCCAATTTAGATATCTTTTATTTATTTTTCTTGCCTAATTGCTGTGGCTTGAACTTTCAATACTATGTTGAATAAAAGTGGTGAGAGTGGACATCCTTGTCCTGTTACTTGAAAAAAAAGCTTGTAGCTTTTCACCATGAAATATGATGTCAGCTGTGGGTTTATCATATAGGGGCTTTATTATGTTGAGGTATGTTTCCTCTATACCCACTTTGTTGAAAGATTTTTTAAATCAGTAATGGATGTTGAATTTTTTCAAATACTTTTTTTGTATTTGACATTGAGATGATCATGTAATTTTTTAAAAAATTTTTTTAAAGATTTTATTTCATTATTTTTAGAGAGAGGGGAAGGGAGCGAGGCAGAGAGGGAGAGAGACATCAATGTATGGTTGCATTTCACCTGCCTCCAGCCACAGATCTGACTGGAGACCTGGTTTGCAACCTGGTTATGTGCCCTGGCTGAGGAATCGAACCTGCGACCTTAGGGTTCGCAGGCCAGCGCCTTATCCACTGTGCTACCAGCCAGGCCCTGATCATGTAATTTTTTTATCCTTTGTTTTGTTAACATGGTATATCACATTACTTGATTTGCAAATGTTAAACCATCCTTGCATCCCTGGAATAAATCCCACATGATCATAGTGTATGATACTGCTAATGTATTGTTTTTTTGTTGTTGTTTGCTTGTTTTTTTTTTTTTTTTTAAATTTTATTGTTGTTGTATTACATCCATCCCCTTTTTGCTCCCCTCTGTCCCCCTCCCCACCCACCCATTCCCCCCAAAGTCAATCCCACCTGTTGTCCATGTCCATGGTTCCTTTATACTAGGTTCTTGTCTAAGCTGCTCCCCTTCTTTGCCTCTGCCTCCCCCCTTCCCCCAACCCCGTTCCCCTTGACCACTGAAGGCCTATTCCTTGTATTCATATACTTGGTTCTGTTTTGCTTGTTGTTAGTTTTGCTCATTATTGTCCCGTAATGGGTGAGATCATAGGATATTTGTCCTTCACTGACTGGCTTACTTCACTAAGCATAATACTCTCCAGTTCCATCCATGTTGTTGCAAAGGGTACAAGTTCCTTCTTTCTTTCTGCTATATAGAATTCCATTGTGTAAATGTACCAAAGTTTTTTGATCCAATCATCCACTGATGGGCACTTGGGCTGTTTCCAGCACTTGGCTAATGTAAACAGTGCCGCTATGAACATAGGTGTGCATAGGTTCTTCTGAATTGGTGTTTCAGGAATGTATTGTTGAATTTGGTTTGCTTAATGTTTTGTTGAGAATTTTTGCTTCATTGTTCATCAGAAATATTGGTCTATAATTTTTTTGTAGTGTCTTTGGTTTGGTATCGTTAATGCTTGTCTCATAAAATGAGTGTGGAAGCATACTTTTCTCTTCATTTTTTAAAAAAATAATTTGAGAAAGATAGGTTTAACTCTTTTAATGTTTGGCAGAATTCTGCTGTGAAGTCATCTGGTCTTGCATTTTGGGGGGAGTGTTTTTAATTTTAATTCAGTTTAATTGTTAGTAATTGATTTATTTGGATGTTTCTTCATGATTCAGTTTTATAAGCTTTCAGGGATTTTCTTTAAAGGAATTTATCCATTTCTTCTAGGTTGTCCAATTTGTTGGTGTTTAATTATTCATAGCAATCTCTAATGACTTTTTTTTATATTTCTGTAATATCAATTGTAACTTCTCTTTCATTTATGATTTTATTAATTTGGGTTCTTTATTGTTTTTCTTGATGAACCTGGCTAATGGGCTATCAATTTTGTTTATCTTTTCAAAGAACTGGTTCTTAGTTTAATCAGTCTTTTTTAATTTAATTTTATTGTTGTTTTATTACATCTATCCATTTTTTCCTTCCCTCTGTCCCCTTCCCCACCCACCTACTCCCCACCAAAGTCAATCCCACTTGTTGTCCATGTCCATGGTTCTTCCATACTAGGTTCTTGTCTAAACTGCTCCCCTTCTTTGCCTCCTCCTCTCCCTTCCCACCTCCCCCTTCCCCTCTGCCCATTGGTAATTGATCTTTTTTAATAGTATTTTTGTCTCTATCTCATTTATTCCTGCTCTGATCTTGCTTATTTTCTTCCTTATGCTAACTTTGGCTAACTTCTTTTTCTAGTTCCTTTAAGTGTAAAATTAGTGTATTCATTTGAAATTTTTCTTGTTTCCTGAAGTAGGCTTGTCCATCTTGAGTATCTCTCTTAGGACTGCTTTTGTTGCATCTCACAGATTTAGGAACATCGAGTCTTAATATTAATTTGTCTCAAGGTATTTTTAAATTTCCTCTTTGGTTTCTTTGTTGACCCATTGGTTGTTTACTAGCATGTTGTTTAGTTTCTGTATATTCATGTTTTTTCCAGTTTTTCTTGTAATTGATTTCTAGTTTTATACTGTTGTGGTCAGAAAATATGCTTGATATGATATCAGTATTCTTAAATGTATTGAGACCGCTTTTGTGACCTAATATGTGGTCTGTCCTGTAAAATGTTCCACATGCATTTGAAAATAATATGTACTCTGCTGATTTGGGTGAAATTTCTGGAAATACCTGTTCAACCACCTTATCTAGTGTGTCATTTAAGGCTACTATTTCCTTATTGACTTTCTGTTTGGATAATTAATTCATTGATAAAAATTGGGTATTAAAGTGCCTTACTATTATTGTATTGCTGTCAATTTCTCTTTTTATATCTGTTGATACTTGCTTTATATATTTATGTATTCATATTTGGGGTACATAAATATTTACAAATGTTTATCCTCTTGTTGTTATAGATAAACAATAATCTATGAGTTTTGACATACCAGAGGAAATTAAGTAGATTAGTTCCCCTGAGTAGCACACCTTTTCAGAAAGTGGAACAGTGTGGGATCCTACAGGTAGTCTTTTTTTTTTTTTTTTTTTTAATTTTATTGTTGTATTACATCCATCCCCTTTTTGCTCCCCTCTGTCCCCCTCCCCACCCACCCATTCCCCCCAAAGTCAATCCCCTACAGGTAGTCTTAATTTGGGCTCGTTTAACACCAGAATATTTCATAAAAATTGAAAGGCAGTAAAAGCAAAATGAATTAATGGAAACATGGATAGAAAAGGATAAGTAGTTTTAGTTGCATTTAATATTTACAATATCATAGTCAGTCACAAACTTCCTGGGAAGTCACTCATACATCTCCCTAGCCATACCCTACATTTTTAAAGAAATTTTGATGATAGAGAGGGACAGGCTAAAGAGAAAGAGAGAAGTTGAGGGAACAGTAAGAGAAGTGGTGGGCACCATTGTGTCATACAGGACCCCAGTTCCTCAGAGTACCGCTACCAACCATCGTTTCTCCCCAAGAGACTCCTCCATGGCCTGGCATAATGTGCCATCATGGAGGATCAACCCCAACAATAGCTTTTGAACCTTGTACACAATAAAAATAAAGTTATTATTTAACATAGCACAAGTTATAAGTAACAGACATCTGATAAAACATTAAGAAATCAAACATTTATCTAAGCATTTACAGAAATGGCTTACCATAAGTTATGGATTTTGAAATAGTCCCCAAAGGATTTGAGACAAATCCCTTTACTGAAGACATTTAAAATTAGATTCAAAGAAAAACTTGAGTGAGAGAATACTAGAGTGAAAACTCCCACACTAACAAATATGAAACAGATGAACTTTAGCTTTCTCTATTTTTAATATCTACAACTGTTATTTTTCTGATTCATTAAAAAGTAGATTTGGTATTCTAAACTCTTGGCCACAAATAACAAAAAATACCATAAAATTAAATCAATAGCACTTAATAAAGGTTCCAGAGACCTCCAGACATATGACAGGACATTCAAGGCCAAAACTATAAACTCCAAATATTGCTTTTATCATTGACAGAAACAGAGGGTTCTTAGGGAAGTTCTCCTTTAGAAAGTGATATACTCCCAGGCTCCCCACAATTCATGGGGGATTATGAGCTGCAAGCTCTGCAGCTGATTTTAATTGCCACGATGATGCATAGGGAGAGATGTGATATCTGGAGTAACTGGCTTCTAAACAATGAGGGGCTTTAAAGATTAAAGTCAACACTTTAAATTGCACTCACAACTGAATAGGAAGCTAATGCTGACCATAGAATGCAGGTGTAATATTCTCCATATGTTTTGTACCTTGTAGCTGAAGGAGATCAAGTCGTCTGCATTGCACACAATATGCATTCAAGGACAGTGCATTATAACGTTCTATTCTGAAGGTTAGAAACACAAAGACCATGATGGTAAATAACACAGACATATAGTGAAAGGTGTTTGTAGATCCTGGGTGCCAACCTAAGAAATCACTGAACACCTAGGAGGCCTTCTTAGACAAAGGCAAGCAGATTGCTGCAGCTAAATGTACTTTGAGTGCTTGAAATCTTGGCGGAGAAATAAGTTGGTCCATAACTCCTGATGTTAACTGGTAACAATAGAGATCTGGATGCATCATAGATGGCAAGGCATTTTCAGGTATGAGCAATAATGCCCCAGACAGCACACCTCGAATGAGTTCACTGAGCATGACTAAGATTAAAGTATAAACTTGAAACTTCTTCAGTTATTACGGTATCCTACTAACAGCACACCTCTACAAGTGGACAATCCTTGGTGAGCGAAATAATATTAAATGCAAAATCTTACTGGAAAAGTGAAATCCAACAGACCAGGAATAAGCCTGCCAATGTGAAAAAAAAATCTCCAAATAGTATAGTTTTGTTTTAGCCACTGACATATGGGAAAATTTATGTAGTAAAGTATATGCTTATAAAGTTTCAACTTATATTTAGTGAGGGAAACAATTTATTATACCAAAAAAGCATAAATGTATGACAGATGGTAATGCTTTTTTTTTTTTTCCTATTCTTGGCAGGGTCCCTTTTTAGCTGAATGGCTCTCACTTCTTCCAGCTATGAACATTGTCATTCACACCTATTTTCTGAGATTAAACAGACCAATTCTATGATGAAACCCCCTATAAATTTGGTCACTGTATAATGTCTTCCCATTTTGTCTCATAAATTATCAAGTACCACTTTCCCTAGAATAATGAAAAAGGTCAAAACTAGGCAAAAAGAATTCTGTAATAAAACCCTTATTTTAAGTTCTCTAAATCAATTTTTGAAAACCTTCTATGTTTAAACTTATTCCAGTCGGACCTTACAAAGGAAAGTATAAAAGATTATATTGAAAATATACTCTTTGATTCTGAACCTTTATTTTTGAATTTTAAAATGTTCTATTCCTTTAAGTCATTTGCTAAGTTATAATTTATGTATATAGATGTCTAGGTGATGGTCTTGGTTCATCTTTTGAAAAATGGGCAAAATTTTTCATGTGTTTGTGACATAAGCAGACTAGTTTATTGTATTACTTTATTATGCAGACTACTTCTTCAAATAAAAAAATGTATTTAACCTGGCTAGTGTGGCTCAGTGGATTCAGCGCCAGCCTCTGAACCCAAGGGTTGCTGGTTCGATTCCCAGTCAGGGCACATACCCAGGCTGCAAGCCAGGTCCCCAGGTGGAGGGACATGAAAGGCAACTATACATTGATGTTTCTCTCCCTTTCTTCCTCCCTTCTTTCCTCTTTCTCTAAAAATAATGAAAATAGTTTTGTTTGTTTTTTTTTTTTTTAAAAGGAAATGTATTTACTTGATAAAGAAGTTATGGGATGTACTGTGTAAGCAGGTGGAAGGTCAGGCAAAGAGTACGATCAGGTAGACAATACTGGATGCCCATCTCCCGCCTCTCATAGAAGGAGTCAGCGTGGAGTCCTACCTGAAGGTGGCAAGGTTGATTTCTCAGGTTTATTTCATTCTCAAAAGAAAACTGTCAAAAATGTTAGCTCATTGAGGATAACCGGTTGCTATAACAAATCTCAATATTTCAGCAGCTTAAGAAAATAAAAGTTTATTTCTCCTCCAATGAAAAATTCCAAGCAAATGACTTTGGTACAGAAAGCAGGAGCAGCTCAGGGCCCTCTCTGCCACAGCAATTAGTCAGTGTCCCACAAAACCTGGGCAGCTGGGGGGAGAGCCTGAACAGTGCTTGGGAGCTGTTGGTACAGGGCAGCCTTGGTTGTGGTGATGCAGTGTTCTGCTCACGTCCACCACCTGGCACTCAGTCACATGTTCATATGTAAGGATAAGGAAGGTTGTCTGACCCTCATGATAGGAGGAAAGAAGATCAAATGGTTATAAAACAGCTATTCAGTGTTTGCCACAATAAACGTTACACTTTATTGCTACCAAAACTGGGGTTGGACAGCTGCCAGTTGTAGACATAACTGGTGACACTTTCTCTACAAGTTAAAATAATACTTAATTTTACTTTTTTCCTCCTTATTCTATTTTTCTTGTTTCTCTCTCTTATCTGCAGTCTATTTTATTAATCATCTGTTTGTGATTTGGCTGAACTGACTGTACATAATATGTTTATTTTGAAATATATTCACATTCAAGAAGAAAATTAGTAACATAGTATGACATACATAAACATCTAGTTAAATTTTTTATAAAGCATAACTGGAAAGCCAACAATTTTTTTACTGCTTTCCTAATAAAAATGCAGGACTTCTTTCCCAAACAGTTTAAACCTATGAGAATAATTATAGTCCAAATTTAGAATGACGCAATCACTGATTACTTTTTTTTGTCTGCAAGAGATTAATCTTTGTATGCAAGCCATAATCCTGAGACAATTTCCATCATATAGAAAAGAAGTTTAGTGAAGAACAAAATTTTGGAGAAAATTCTATGATAATTAATTAATGGCAGTCCAGGGGGCTGCTGTGGGGACCCTCAGGAAATCCTCTTTCTGGTTTCACCATGCGTCAAAAATTTTATTCTCCAATCTGCATCATTGCGGTAAAAAAATAAAAGTAAGTCTTATCCCCCAAATGGGGCACCTGTTATTTTGGAAGGACTGAAACAGCGTAGGCAGCAGTGTAGACGGTAAACACACTGGATCTGGGACTCAGCTACTGGATTCTAATCCAGGTGCCATCAGTCATTCTCTGTAGGGCTGGGAATAAGGCAGTTGTAAGAATTAAACTATGTAACTATGTTGTACAGGTTATACCCGGTGCTCAAGAAATGAGAGCTGTTGTTTTTAGCACTATTATTACTGCTATTTTTCTATTTGGGGAACTCTGCCTCGCCAGGCTATTTTAGATACTCTGGAGGGCCTGGTGGGAAAAGGAGGGAAAGGAAAACTGTTCACCAGCATTAAGGGACAGTTCAAAGAACTGGGTCTGATGAGCAGAGAAGGACGTTTAGAAAGACACGAATGGCTGCTGTAGTTGTGTCTCAGAGTCGCTGGGCCCTGGGGCGCGGAGACCGCAGTGGCGCCGGAGGCCAGCGCGCCTTCACAGGAGGAGGCCACACTGGCAGAGGAGAGCAGGTAAGAAAACAGCACGGCTGCCTCTGGCTAGGGAAGGCGTAGGGTAGCCCTTCTCTACCCAACCCGCAAACGCTGCCGCTGGCCCAGGTCCGCCACCGCAGCACCCGAAGATGTAACGCGAGGGGCTAGGAGGCCCAGCGCAGAGTTGGTCGGACGCTGCTGGGAGACTCGGTTGCTATGGCGACGGAAGCAGTTGACCCTTAGTTTCTGAACCGGTTTGGGGGAGGGAAGCCACTTTGATTCAGGAACTGGGCGTGACTTCTGTTCCTATGGCAGCAGGACGCTTAACCCCGGCCTGATCCCAATTCAGAAGCCGATGCTCTTCCGTCCTTTGCATGGCGCCCAAGAAAGAGAAAGGTGGGGCGACGAACACCAATTCCAAGCAATGGGAACCGTTGCTCATCGCTGCACCCTTCAATCAGGTGAGCCTGGAGCCCCGTGAGGCCTGGCTGCCCGCCCGGTGAGGCTCTCCTTAAAGGCGCCACAGCTGCCTCCCCACCCACGCCTGGTCCTGCAGCTCACAAAATGCCTCAAGGTCCCAACCGCAGGGAGTGCTTGACAGAGAGATCGTTCAGGAAAAAAGAAGAGGGGGTCAGTGCGATTTCAAAAGGTTTCAAAAGACAGCGAAGAGTGTGGTGGGACAGAGAGGAGCTGTCGCTGACACTTCAAGGTCCTTGAGAATCAAGTCCAGTTCCCCCCACAATTGTCCCAGAGTTGCCTTTATGAACTGTTCACATCCTCCTGGTATCTCCTGGGGAGCAGAGGTCCTGTCAAACCACTCATAGCCTGGTTTATTAGGGTTTTAATAAATGCTTGATGAAACCAGGCATACAGTACTAAAGATAACACTGAATTTCATAAAAGTGAGCCTTCTGCAGGTAGGAAACAGCACCTTTCTTATGCAGTGCTCTGATACCACCCTATTCATGCTGATCGTAGTGATCAGGGATTGGCTGTTAGACTCATAGGATGCCACAGAGACACTGGCCAATCTATAACCCGCCTGCCACATGACTGCATCCCAGAATTGACTAGACTAGCTCCCTCCGCCCAGGGCACCCACCCTCCTTTGGTGAGCTGGGCAGCCCAGTAGCTCCTGTCACCTGCTGGTGGGAATCCACTTTAGCATTAAGTTGTTTCTAAGTCCAAGGTAACACTTGGAAGGAGAAAGGTTGATTTTGGGAATCCCAGCCTGCCATTCCAACATTTTTTTCCAACTGAAAAATTTTTATTTTTCATTTTGTATGTGTGTGTGCAGAGAGTTATTACCTAGACACTCATGATAACTCATGAGAAATTTCTACCTATTTGTTCCTGTTTTCCAGTGTAATTGTTTTTTTCTCTATGAATAGCAAGTCTGTCTGATACATAATTCTACCTGATGAAGACTTTCATGAGAGTAGTGAAGATAACTGCCCAGGCTGACATGACAGCATGTAATTTTAGGCTCTTTCTCTAACTTTAGGAATGAAGGACATCAACTCAGTAATTCCCCTTTATAGTCTCAAATTCTCAAAGATGTTTTCCAAAATACGCTCTTGCGTTTAGGCTGGTCCAAGTGCGGTGGTGCCTACAATTAATTGATCACAGCCAGTTACAGATGCCTTTTGCTTTTGGAAGTCCGCAATAGCCAAGCTAATTTCCCCCCGATTTTCTCTGAGGCTGTATAGGCCAAGTTTGGGGTGGAGTGAGCATTTCTGCCTGAACAACAGAGTCTGATGGAGGTGCTGACATTGCATTAGCTTCAGTGCTGCAACTGCGAAACTGTAATTTTCCTACTTGGGTGGAAAAACTAAAGGCACTGTTTTTCCTTATGCCTTGAAAACCTGAAATAATATTCAGCTTTTTTGCTCCTGCTCTCAAACAATATCATTTCCATAAATCTTATATATTCATAGAAAGAATTTGAATTCAAATAATATTCAGCTTTAACTGCAAAGAGTGCACGTCTTCAGTTTGTTGGAAGACATGGGTTTTTATTGCAAGGGGATGACCACCACCCTCCACCTCAGCTCATATGTTTTTTCTCATTTGGTTTCCTGTCAGACCCAAGAGGGAAATCCCCAGATTAATCCAGCAGGCTGATGCCCAGAGGCAGGCTCTAACCACCAAAGCAGTGGATCCTGAATTTGGGTTCACGGTGACTGTAGATGTGTGATTTCCCTTACCCACAGGGCTTAGCAAAGTGCTTTGCACATAGTGGGTGCTCAAAGCAATGTTATTGCTTCAGTTCCTGAGGGCTTCTTTTCATGTAGTTGCCACTCCTGTGGAAATTTGTGCTCCAGTAGGCATGCGCTACTGAGTGTGTGTGTGTGTGTGTGTGTGTGTGTGTGTGTGTAGGGGGGAAAGAGGGAGTTCCTACATCCCTGTCTTCCATAAGCCAGTTTTTAGAAGTAACTGATCAAGGAATTATAATCAGTTGTCATTTTGAACTCATTTACATTGAGACTTGAAAGAGAATCAGTAAGTTCACAATTTGGTTTTAGTGAATTTACTTCATATGACTATTTTGAATTGTCCTTTCAGGCTGGAATACTTGTCGCTCTTTTAGTACATTTTGGTTGATTCTAAAACATAAAATGATAGCAAAAATAATATAAGGCAGTTTATTACTAGACATCAAATGACTAGATAGAGACTAGAGGTTAGGAAGATTGATGTGGGCTCAGGTAGTCAGGAAATGCTTTGTAAAATAACGTGCCTAATTTAGCTTTTCTAAAGAATTGGAAGAATTTTAAACAGGTAAAATGAAGGGGATGATTATTTTAGGTAAGGAGATGAATGTGTGCCTTAAATAAATCTGGCACATTTAAATTGATAGAGGAAAATTGTATGTTAGACCACTTCTACATGTACAATGACTCTAAATTCATTCTGGCAATGAAATGGTCATTTACTAACTTTGTTATACATGTACCAAAATGTTTAGCTTATAGATTTTAGGGTGGGTTTGTATTTACATGAGCATTGTATTTATGATCTTCAGCAGCATTAGGAAGTTAAACATGCTTAGGTATCATATAAATTAAAATCTTTTAGTGCAACTTTCAAGTTATCCTCTCTTGGCCACAGTGAAAGGAATAGGTACAGGCATTTCTAAGATTTTCTTATAGTGGCAAAATATACATAAAATAATATTTATCATTTAAAACATTTTTAAGTGCACTATTCAGTGGCATTGAGTGCATTTATGTTGTTCTGTAACTATTACCACCATTCACCTCCAGATCTCATCTACCCTGACTAAAACTATTCTCATTAAATAATTCCTAACACCTCCCTCCCCTCAGTCCCCAGCAACCACCATTGTCTGTCTGTCTGCATGAATCCAACTGCTTTAGGTACTTCATGTAAATATAAGTGTACAGTGCGTGTCTTCTTGTGACTGGTGGATTTCACTGAGCATAAGATCCTGAATGTTTTAGTGATGTTGTAGCATGTATTAGGATTTTTTGTTTTTAAGGCTGAGTAATATTCCATCATATGTATAGACCACAGTTTATTTATTCATTCATCATCTGTTGATGGACACTTGGATTGCTTCCAACTCTTGCTTAGTGTGTTTTCTGAACGTTTCCTTGGGGAGCAGAGGGTCTAAAGCTCCCTTGTCTGTTGCTTTTGTCTAGCATGAGTCACAAGTCATGCTGCTGTGAATGTAGGTGCACAAAAAGTCTATGTGAGTCCCTGCTTTTAGTTGTGAGCATATATCCAAAAGTGGTATTGTTGTATCATATGGTAATTCTGTGTAGAATTTTTGGAGGAATAGCTAGACCATTTTCCACAGGTGGCTATACCATTTTATATTTCTACCAGCAATGCACAAAGGTTTCAATTTCTTCATATCCTTACCAACATCTTTAATATTCTGGATTTTTTACATACTATATTATCCATAACAGTTTCATTAAGCTTTTCTCCTATGTTTTCTTTTAAGAGTTTTGTAGTTTTATGTCTTACGTTTAGATCTTTGGTCTATTTTGAGTTAATTATTGTATATGGTGGGAGGCAAGGGTTCAGCTTAATTTTCTGTATGTGGATATCCAATTTTCCCAGCACCCATTATTGGAAAAGACCATCCTTTCTCCATCATATGGAGAAAAGGTGGAGCAAGGAAAATTAAAAGTGTCACACATTTTTCTACTATATCAAATGTGGCTTTTTCTTCATTGGGCATTTGCTTCATTGCTGTAGATTATTAACTATTTTCAAAGCTCCTATAAAATATATTTTAGTCAATCTTGAGTTGTTTTTCTAATATTTCTATGGGAAACAGAAGGCCTAGAGCTTCTTACTCTGGCATTTTACTGATGATGACAGTGTGGTCCAAGAGATTTCATAATCAACTCTGAATTTTCCATTTCTTCCAAGCCTATTATATAACAGGTAATGCTGAGAAAGGAGAGATTAGTAGAGGCTTTGTTCATGACGATTTCCAAAAATGTTTCCAGAATGATTCAAACATCACAGTTATTCTGCCTAGGAGCTTACAGATTGTTTAAGGCCTGTCTCTAAATAATGTTATATGGCTACAAAATAACCAAACTATATGTTTCAACTGGAATTGTGTGTTTTGGTCAGAACTTATGTGTCATCATGGGTGAAGGGAACTTTACAGTGTTATCTATGTTAAGTGACAGAAATGGTACCAGCATAGAAAGTATTCAGAAGATGGATACAAATCCTTTTTATTTCCTTTAAGATGTTAATGACTTTTTTTCCCCAGCGAGGGCACCTAACCAGATTGCAAGCCAGGTCCCCAGCCAGGTCTGTAGCTGGAGGGAGGTGAAAGGCAACCATACATGGATGTCTCTCTCCCTGTCTGCCTCCCTCCTTTCCCCTCTCTTTGAAAACAATAAATAAAATCTTTAAAAAAAGAAAAAAGAAAAGAAAAGAAAAGGAAAGCTATTTGATTAGTACTTTTTTAAAAAGTATTTATTTCTTAGGATGAAAGGGAGGAAGAGAGGGAAAAAAACATAGATGTGAGACCAAAGCCACAACCTAGCCATGTACCGGGACTGGGAATCAACCCAGTGACCTCTCACCCCCTGGACGATGCCCAACTAAATGAGCCACACTGGCTGATTAATACTTAAATTTGAGAGCAAAGTGTCATTTAAAACCAAAAATACGGAAGTGCCCTTATTTTACCTGAAATTAGATTTTGACCTTGATCTGTCATCCTCTGACTCTCACAGACAGTATTTAAAAGAGAGACAGGCCATAGCATTTTCTTTTTATATTCGATGTTTTGGCTTCTTTCTGAAATCATTTCAGTAGGACAAATAGAAATATTTGACTTTTAATTGAATTGATTGGGGTGACATTGGTTCACAGAACCATACAGGTTTCAAGTACATAGCTGAGTGTCTTGATTAGGAAAAAATGTTTTTTCTATCTCTAAAAATAGGTTAGGAAGTGACTTTACTACCTGGAAGCATTTCCTGGTCATGCCTGCTGGACTTGGCTCATCAAAATCTCCTTCCCCTCTTGTCTCAGCTTCCTACCATCAATACTACTATATTTTTCCCGGCTACTAAAGCTCACCTGTGAGGCATCCCATTGACCTCTAAATCCTCTGCATTTTTTCCTTTATTGTTTTCTCACTTCTGTTTCTTCTCTGTTCCCATACTTTGCCTTCTTTCTAGCCCAGGCCCACATTCTTTGATTCCTAAAATTGTACATGGCTTCCATACCCGTACTCCCTGCAGAATTATCCATTCCTATGTATCAAAGCAACGACCAGCTTTTCTTTCTGAAACACTGCTCACAGCATGCCCACTCCCTGCTCACAAACTGCCCGTGACCGTCTGTAGTCTCCCAGTCTAATCGTGCTGGCTCCTTCTTCAGCTTTAGTCTGGTCCCACCTCAGCATCAGGTTGAATTGCTGCCTCCTCCCTGGAGCACAGACACGGGTGGGCGGGAGGCACTGAACTGCTAGAGGCAGCCCCGTGCGGGGACCTGGCAGAGCTGTGTGCTGCGTTCTGATTCTGGACTGAAGAAGGGGGATCTGCAGCTCCTTTCCTACCCTCTCTGAGCCTTGTTCTTTCTCCCTGTCCAATGGAGACATTGCTCTCCACCTTGAAGGCTTGCTGTGGAGATTAAAAGCAGGTCCCTGTAGATACATGGGCTGATTTTGACCATGCCCTGAAGAGAGCTATGCAGAGATCATGTCATTTCTCAGAGGCAGTTCATCTGCCAGCCAGGAGGCATTTGAGTGAAAGTTATTTAAAAGGCTTTGGTTAGCGGTTTCTCCTTCTTACACTTCAGTTGAGAAATATTATTTTTCTGTTATTAAACGTAGCTTAGTGACAATAGCTGAGTTGTGTGCTCTTGAAGTAGCGTTTCCTTGGAGTTCTTGAACCAAGCTTCTAATTCTTACAAAGGGTTGGCTGTTGGATAAGGGCTCAAGATAGGTGTTGCTGAAATGTTAATATCCCAAACCTCTTAAATAAATAAAATGATAAAACATACGGACACTAGGATGATGATAAACTGAGTTTAAGTAGGTCTTTATGGGGAAAATGTTCAATTGAATTGAAGGGTTTGAATCATTATAAATGTAGTTTATCAACAAGGGAAATACATTTTATTGGACAGAACCCTTGAGCAACTTTTGAGAGGCAGTGCAGGATTTTTCAATGTTTTTGATCTTAAACAGTAAGCTATTTCTCATGTTCATGTGTATTTAAGACTTACTGGAAATACTTATAATACGAGCTGAAGACTGATGGCTGGCAGTAAGCGTATTCCTGAAATTGGGTTGGTTTTTATTACTGTATTTTCTGAAATATGCTTTCATTGATATTTACAAAACAAATTGCCAGTTCACACAAAGGTTGTTTTAATAAAAGCCAATGAAAAC
Organism: Noctilio leporinus; assembly: GCA_004026585.1. Lineage (NCBI taxonomy): Eukaryota > Metazoa > Chordata > Mammalia > Chiroptera > Noctilionidae > Noctilio > Noctilio leporinus. The sequence continues at coordinate 75,715 of PVIW01005388.1, forward strand.
AACTGAGTTGCTAGGAAGAATGTTAAGAGGGAAATGGACTTTTCATAACCTCACATTATAATTTCTCTTGTTGGACAAAAGTGTATTATTTGAATGAGTTGGGAACCAAAGGGAATTAGTATGTCAAAATATCTACCTAGATGTTATATGTGATCATTTTTATTGAAAATGAAACATATTAAGTGTAAGTCAAATGTAAGTGTTGCCAATATAAGTTTGGCAGCGTCGGAGGAAAATGTTAGGTAAGGAACGATGAGTGTTGAGCGCGATTCAGCTGCAACCCTAGAAGCCGCAGTTGGCTCCCAGTTTATCCAAAGACAAAATGCAAGATGTTCGCCCCGGCTTTCATGGATGGCCTTGTCTAATTCGGCCTTTTCTGCCCATCCATCTTTATCACAGTCTCCTTCCCTCCAAGGACCTGTTTATCCCCAAGTACACACTGCCTGTCCCCACGCAGAGTCCTGGTCTGAACATCTCCCAGCTGCCACCTGACTCCTCAGTAAAATCCCCCCATATCTTCCAAAAAAGGAGTTCAAGCCACACCATTCTAACCCTCACTGACTCATTTCCTTCCTAAACTACTCCAGTGGTTGTTCCTTTGAAGACCATCCTCCTCTGACCCAGCATTTCAGTGTTATCTGCTCTAGCGCTGCAAATTCCTAGAGGAAAGCAAAGGGTTAATATTTTTAACTCTCTCCCCCCTGGTCAGAACTCCTAAGAGTGAAAAGCACATGGCAGCCTGCTGAATTAAATTCATTGCCTGTGTCTGACCCTCTCAGCCTCCTGGCCTGTTTTCTCTGGTGAGCTCCACAATTACTTCCAAACCCATCAGCCCTCAGAACGTAAATTGAAGAAAATCTCAAAGCCTTAGTTTTTGCATCCAGAAAAAAGAGCAGTGGCCATGCCTCCCTTTCCTATGTTTTTAAAAGATTTTATCTATTATTTCCAGAGAGAGAGAAAGGGAGAGAGGCAAAGAGGGAGGGAAACATCAATAAATGGTTGCCTTTCACCTACCTCCAGCTGCAGACCTGGCTGGAGACCTGGCTTGCAACGCGGCTATGTGCCCTGGCTGGGAATCGAACCAGCAACCTTTGGGCTTCCAGGCCAGCACCTTATCCACTGTGCCACCAGCCAGGGCTCCCTTACCTATGTTTTAAAAGGTTGCTGAGAGAGGACTTAAAGGCATCTAACACAGAGGTATCTCGGGCTTCACACATTCAAGCCCAAGCCCGGCTTTTCCCCTTCACGCCTGCTCTCCACCAAGTCTTCACCTTCTGAATGAATGGTGTTGCCATTCACCCAGCAAGTCACTGGGACCCAAATCACTGTATCCATGTGTTTCCTCCTCTTCTGCACCCCACTATCAAACTTCCTCAATCTTGTTGGTCGCATCTAAAGCCTACGCTTCTTGGCGCCTCCCCCGCCCCCTGCTGCCCCCGGTCCTAGCCGCTCTCTGCTCAGGTCCAAACTACAGGCTGCTCAGGAGCTCCAGAACTCAATCTCTGCCTCCCAGGCTTGCAGCCTAGAGTCTGGTCACCATGCGGCAGCCACAGTGGTTCTTTTCATGCACACGACTTGGAGTAAAATCCAGACGCTCTATCGTGCGTGGCCTTTAGGCCTTTAAACCCTATGTTGGGGGGGGCTCTGCCAACCACTCTGATGTCACCTCGTACGTCCTCTGACTCACCTTTCTCTCAACCCTTCACAGCCACACAGGCCTTTTAGCTGCCCTTCAAATCTGTCAGAAAGCATGTCGCTACCTTAGAGCCTTCTTCTTGCTGTGGCCTCCGCCCGGAATGGCCCTTCCGGAGGCGCTCAGTCACTCCCATCCTTTATGGTTCTGTTCGAATGTCTCCTTCCCTGACCACTCTGTTTAAACTCCACCCTCACCCTCCATCCACTTTCCCTGATTCTGTTCCTGACCTTCCACTTGACATTCATCTCATTATTCTCTGTTTCCCTCCACAGAAGGGGAGCTCCAGGAGGGCAGGAATTTGTCCTGCTCACTGATCTCTTGCCAGCACCTGACTTAGATCGGGGCGGAGACAGCACTGCTGGTGGGAGGCCTAGTAAACACTCAGTAAGGAGGAGCTCTTAGAAGTTCAGCTCACTAATTAGCATTATCACTATATTTTTGGAATGGTAGGGAAATCAAATAAAGTATATGAAAGACTGTGGAACACTATTTAGGCTAATATGAAGATTTACAATAATAATACTAATATAATTACTCTTCTATATATTTCCATATGGATGTTACACATGCTCTTTAAACTTAGTATATTCAAAACGGTACTACCTTGTCCATTGAAGCTAAAAATCATCCTTGAACCTTTTCTGCTATTATCAAATTGACCAGAGAGTCCTATTACTTCTACTTCTGTTTTAGTGTCTTCTTTTAACCTCCCATAATTTCTAATACCAATAGCCTTCTAATTTTGCCTTCCTCCAAGGGTAGCACTGACTAAGACTCAGTGAAGATAGCTGTGTATGTGTGAAATAGGATAGAGGGAGAAGGGGAAGGAGGAATTGAAAACTGGGTCAGGAGAGATGGGAGAACTGAGAGAACAAAGTGGTAAAAGAAGTGAAAGGAAAGTGGGTCATTTTTCTAGGGCAAAAGGGAAGGAATCAGAATCTCTTCCTCAGCAACCCCCCAAAAGAGGAAGTTCTTAAGATTGGTGAAGGACGTATTGAGATGAAAATGTGAAAAGGGAAGGAAACCTAAGCAAGAAAGCTGTGCTCTCCTGAGATGGCAGTGAAGCTACTGTGTAGACAGAGTGGACAGGCAGGAGACATAAGCAGAGGACGACTTCCACTGTTCTTCAAGTGGTATCTGCCCTGAAGACTTTTCCTAAGACATGGGGAGAGACGTGGTCTAGTGAAATGCCTATGACCTTCCATTATGACTGTTTATACATCTCTTTCCACTGTGAGACTGTGGCTCTTTGAGAGCAGGGACTTCTTTCCAATACTTGTTTAAATGCAGGAAAGCACTAAAGGATAATAGAATAAGGGCAATTGTGCCATCATGAAAATTTGACAATTGCTAAAAAAAAAAAAAAAAACACGCAAACACACACTTTAAAAAATTGACCCTGGCTGGTGGCATGGTGGATAGGGCTCCAGCCTGCAAACCCAAAGGTTGTTGGTTCGATTCCCAGCCAGGGCACATAACCAGGTTGTGGGCCAGGTCTCCAGTCAGGTCTGTGGCTGGAGGTAGGTGGAAAGCAACCAACCATACATTGATGTCTCTCTCCCTCTCTGCGTCTCTCCCTTCCCATCTCTCTGAAAATAATAAATAAAATCTTAAAAAAAAAAAAAAAATTGAACAGCATTTTGGTCTATTCCTATTCTGTGTTCCATTAATTTCTTTCCCTTCCCAGAATCGAACACTATCATGAATTTCATGCATATCATCACTGCATAGAACCAGCTCCAGAGAGCATCATATCTTAACTCCCTTGATGGGCCAGTTAGAGCAACTGATATTAAGTAGCCTGCACAGGAAAAATTCTTTTTTTTTTTTTTTTTTTTTTTTATTGTTGACACTATTACAATTCCCCCATTTCTTCCCCTTTGCCCGCCTCCACCCAGCCTCTCCTTCTCATTCCAGCCCTCACCACACTATTGTCTGTGTCCATGGGTTATGCACATCTTTGGCTAATCTCTTCACCTTTTTTTATCCAGTCCCCCTTCCACCCCTCCACTCTGTGGTCTGTTGGTCTGTTCCATGTACCCATGCCTCTGGTTCTGTTTTGTTCATCAGTTTATTTTGCTCATTGGAGCCCATATGTAAGTGAGATCACATGGTATTTGTCTTTCTCTGACTAGCTTATTTCCCTTAGCATAATGTGCTCCAGGTCCGTCCATGCTGTCACAAAGGGTAAGAGTTCTTTTTTACACCCACGCAGTATTCCATTGTGTAAATGTCCCACAGCTGTTTTATCCACTCATCTAGTAATGGACACTTGGGCTGCTTCCAGATCTTGGCTATTGGAAATAATGCTGCTATGAACATGGGGATGCATATATTTTTTTCTGATTGGTGTTTCAGGATCTTTAGGGTATATTTTCAGAGATGGGATCACTGGGTCAAAAGACAGTTCCATTTTTAATTTGAAATAAGCTTGTTTACTTTCAAACACCCTTAGTCATTTTTGTGTATCCTTTTCTATTTGTTAGGTCATAGACCTTTAATCACAGTAATTTAATAAATGCTCGTTAATTTAAAGTGCTCTTGTTGTTGTTGCATTGAGGCAAGGTACAGATTTACTACCACATGGCTTGCTCTGTGGGCACTCTCCGAGTTTTTCTGAGGTACCCCAGGGAGTTTGGATAGACCCCATCATTCCCTACAGCATGATCCAAATTTGGGGATCTGGAAGATCTGACATGGCCCAGTCACTCTTAGATACCCATTCTTTCCCACATCCTAATTTGGAGACCATAGTTTTAGGCCTAAAAATTCAGTCAGGTTCTCAGACAAAGTGTTTTTGTCCTGCTTCCGGGTATTAGAGATAGTATGATATGGGGATGTAATTTGGTTACCTCTTTATTGGCATTTATTAGACATTTCATTGAATTTGGGGGGAAATAGGACAGAGTATTTATAATCAGGACAGTTTTATATACTTGTGTTTGTCAAAAGTATCCTTGCATATTCTGCATCCAGCAAAATGTGGATGCAGAAATGAAACTCTACCAGTAGCTTTGTACTAAATACATGATAAGTTAAGATACTTGTGTTAATTGCAAGAAAATGAGTTGTCCATGAGACATAATTAACCAAGCAGCAGCTATGAGGATGGACGGCTCATTATAAAGAGTATTGGTTGATTATTTCATCTCTTCTGGGTAGGCCTAGTTGCCAGTCTATACAACTTCATGCACTATAGCACAACGTTTAGTGGATAAATGACATTTAAATTGGAGAAAGGAAGGTATGGGGAAAAAGGGGCTATAGTAGAGTAACTAATGAGACAATACTGAGTCTCAAAAATATATCTTAATTGTAGTGTTGAAGATAGGAACTCGACTCTTGAAGGGACTTGAGGAAGGCACAAGAGGGTCTCGTGTCTGAGGAGGGAGTTGATGAAAGGTTGTAGCCTTTAATATCTGATGATGAAAAGAGATCTTTCTTTCGGGGGAGTCCCTGATCCCAGTTTTACATTTGTGGAGCAATTAGCAGACTCCTCTCGGCCTCGCTTGGTCTCCTCCGTCTGAAGAATGCCTCTGATATGTAATATTTGTTTGAAAACCCAAGGAAGCTGGTTTCCTTTTGAGGTTTGCCTTACTTTTTATGTTCTGAAGTTCATTTTGGACCTCGGATTTTGCTCCAAGCCATAAAACTGGTTGGATTGTACTAACATAATGGGGCCCGAAATTGTAGCCAACTCTTGGGGGTGGGGAGATGGTTAAGGTGTGCCGTGGTTTCTGCGGTTTCGCTGCAGAGTAGAATTCCCTACAAAGCTTTTCCATGTGGTGTTTTAATAGCTGTCTTAAAACTCTCTGATGCATGGAGCAAACCAGAATTAGGCTCATGTGCTGGGTTGGTGGGATGGGCCAAGGATGCTGAAAAACTAAAAGAAAAACAAACAGCCTAAGTTTAGGGGTTAACCTGTCCAAAGAAGACCCTTAGGCCATTAACCAAATGCAAAATTATGGGAGCAATCACCTCTTTTAGCCCATTCTGCAGAACTTTCTGAGGGAACTTAGAATATTTTTGCATATATTAATACTCTCCCTTTCTTTGTATGGAGCTTTCAACCTACATAATGGATCTAGATATATTTGTTCATCAGAGACCTGCACCATTGGAAGGTTGTGTTATTATTACATCCACTTTTACAAAAGGGAAAACTAAGTCACAAAGATAGCCCCATGGTCATTTGGATAAGAAACTACAGAGGCAGATTTGATGTCTCTTCGCAGTTACCTATCTTTACACCAGAACTCAACCATTTTAGTTAGTAATCATGTTTAATATTTATAAAGACAAAGAAAACCAGCCACCAGCCAGGTAGTGCATGCCTGCACAGGAAAGATGCTCCTAGATTGCTGAGTTCTCACCAGTGACTATAAGACATCGAAGTGTTGTCTAAGCATGAGAAGAATGCACGCTTTCTTTCATTCAAATGCTCACTGATTCAGAGACGTGGCTCCTTCTGAAGTACTGAATGTAACTGATAAAATGCCACATACTTAGTTGGCATTCCCATGTTAAGCATGTGTAAAAGTTCTCTAGTGTGTGGCTACTAAAGTCATGAATGCTGCGCTATACCAGGCACACGGGGAAAGTCGGAAGTTGTCCGGGTGGTGTGAGTCTAGGGGAGCCTTTCCCACAGGCCCGTCCCACTGTCTAACAGAGCCCCCCGTTGAGTTAGCTTGCTTTCAACAACTTTTGCTTTTCAGCCTCACTAAAATGTTGGTATATGTTTATTTATCCAGTTACCAAAATCAGCTATTCAGGCTCTGGGCTAAATAGGAGGGGATGAAGGTAAATTTTATTCTACCCAGGAGAAGGGGATGGTGGATTCTGGAAAGTTCTATAAGGTGTCCTGGGGAGTGTAGCAACCAGCAGGGCCCCATCTGATCTGGAGAGAGGGGTGCACTAAAGTTCTCTTATCAAAAATCAACTTCAATCATTGTGGTTTTGTATTTAAGAACTAGCCCTGCCTGACATCTGTATTTTAGATCTGGATCTATAAAATTACCCAGATTAATATTCACAATTCAAATACCAAATACCTGTTTCACATCCTTTATTCTGAAGCCAAATACACAGGTCCCCATTTCTAATGGAAATTAGGTGCCCAGTCCTTTGTGTGGTTGCCTCAGAGCTCATCTTCCCTGAGTCCAGGGGTCCCCAACCTCTGGGCTGAGGACCTGCACCAGTCGGGCCTGTTGGTCTGCACAGCAGGAGGTAGGCTTGGATAGAATGGGCTTGTATCATCCTGAAACCTTGCCTCCCCTCCCCCAGTCCATGGAAAAACTATCTTCCACAAAACCTGTCCCTGGTGCCAAAAAAAAGGTTGGGGGACTGCTGCCTTAGTCAGCCCTGCACTCCTTCTCCAGCTCTAATAGATGTCCTTTCACAGCTGGTGATATAGGTGGATGTCTCTGACGGACCCGCACCAGGTGCAAGATGACTTGAACAGCCCTCCCACCACACTCTGACATTCTCTCCCAGAGCCCTGCAAATTAGAGAGCCTGTAGAATTTTAAACATCACGGGTCCATGACTTCTGCCCTATCTTCCAAGAACCTAAAATATTTTAGAAATATATCATTAGCAAGTTTAATGTTATCGAAGAGGAAATTATTTTATAAATTGACTATCATCAAAGTAATGTTTGCTTTTCCATGATGCAACTGTTGATATTCTATTTGAAGTTTTTCTCGGTTCACCCAGAAAAGCTCTCCACACTTGACATGGCATGTAGAAAATAACCATGGCTAACAAGACTAACAATAGCAGAGCCAACCCCCACCCCCACCAGAACATCCATGATAATGTCCACGATTCTTGCTAGCTGCTGTGCTCAGAAAGGCTTTCTCTCTAGGCTTTCTTATCCAATCTACACAACAATCCCAAAGGGTGGGCACTGTCCTTATCTTTATTTATTCATGAAGAACAGAGAAGTGGAGTAACTTTCCCCAGCTGGTACATTAAGAATCAAATCCAGGCTGTCTGTCTCCTAAACCCAGACTCTCAATCATTAGTGTCCTATGCTTCTCCAAAGAGCCACCAAAATATGAGGTGGCCTTGTCACCTATGGCCACAGTGCTCAGACTCTGTATGGGGAAGTAGGCTCCAGGATGGTGAAAGGGAAAGGACAACTTCAGAGTGGGTTGGCCCAGTGCCTCCTCCAGCAGCCTGTCTTGTTACCTGCTTTCCCAGAGCCCATTTTGAAGGATAGAGCTTCAGGCTGGGTCGCCCTTGAAACAGCATCAGCAGACAAGTATCCATTCGCACAGCCCATGGCTGCACATTGCCTAGGGGGTGGGCACAGTAGGTGGAGGGAAGTTGCTTTGCCGACAGGGTGGGATCAGAGACCCCCTGGCAGTCTCAGATGCACAGGCCTTCCTGGGATGGGGGCCACCACGTGCTGGTAAATGTTTAACAGTCTGTCCTCTCCACGGGAAAGCTCTAACTTGGAGCATTTGCCATTTCTGTAGTTGAAATACTCCCACCATCGCCCTGGCTGGTGGCACAGTGGATAAGGCACCGGTCTGCGAACCCAAAGGTTGCTGGTTTGATTCCCCAGCCAGGGCACATAACCAGGTTGCAAGCCAGGTCTCCAGCCAGGTTCGTGGCTGGAGGCAGGTGAAAGGCAAACATACATTGACGTTTCTCTCCCTCTCTGCCTCTCTCCGCCTCTCTCCCTTCCTCTCCCTCTGCAAATGATTAATAAAATAAAATCTTTAAAAAAAGAAAAAAAGAAAAAAAAAGAGAAATACTCCCACCATGGCCAAGTTCAAGTAGTCAACACAACCTAGCTGAACAGGGTCGGGAAGAGCCACGAGCCATTGTGTCCAGCACACCCCCGGACAGGGGCAGAGTTGGGAGGGTAAGCAGGGACGCTGCTGCCGGAGGCAGGTGCCAGGTTCAGCCCCTGGGCCTGTCCCAGATTCTGGACCTCAACCATTCATTTTATGTGTGGCTTCACTCTGTCCCCTTTCGCACACCACCCTTGATATTCTTCCACCATAAAAGCAAGCCTATAAGAATTACAAAAGTACCTTGAAAAAAAAAAAAAAAGGAATTCTAGAATTTGCAGCCTGCAGGCCACAGGTGGAGGGGAAGAGGGAGTAGCCCATCCAGGTCTGCCTTGATAGGGGAGGGGAGGAAGAAGGAAGAAGGAAAGGGATGGAGGAATGGTTTTCTCGTCAATGTGTGTGCCTGTGTTTCTTTGGCTTTTCCACTATGATCTGGAAGGGCTGCCGCCTTCCCCTAGCATCTGATTACTTGCTTGCAGCACCCCCAGGAAGCTTAGCAGAGGGTGAGGTACAGGGCCTCCCATGCCAGGTCTTCGTTACTGACCCCTGGTATGAACCATGTCAGATCAGATCCAGTTTGTTTTCCTCCTAAAGGACTTCAGGGTTGTGGTCTTTATACCCTGCACAGTTTCCTGACATGCTACTTTCCTATTCCCAGGGTCAAAACCCTCCATGTCCACGCATATTCTCTGTTCCTTTAAGATATTGTGGGACAGATACTCAGTACAGAGCCCTGCTCTGTTTTCCATCCACTGCTGGGTGCCATCAGGTGCAAAAGCTTGTAAAACGCAATTTCTCACCTAAGGAGCTTATAGTCCAGTTCAGAAAATGGGAGGGCCATGTGAGCCAATTTTTAAATAAATAGTATTTACAGAATGATGCTAATACGTCAGACTATGGTAGTCTTCCCTTATCAGCAGTTCTGTTTTCTGTGGTTTCAGTTCTCCATGGTCAACTATGGTCTGAAAATATTAAATGGAAAATTCCAGAAATAAACAATTTCTAAGTTTTAAATTATGTGCCATTCTGAGTAGCATGATAAAATCCTGTGCTGTCCCACTCTGCCCCACCCAGGACGTAAACCATCCCTCTGTCCAGTGCATGCGTTTTGCGTGCACCGTTGCCTGCCCGTTAGCCAAGTGATGAGGAGCCATCCAGGTTTAGACCGACTGTCTCAGGGTCTCAGTGCGTGGGTTCAAGTCACCCTTATTTAATAAGGGCCCCAAAGCCATTCACATAGCCTTTATTATAGTATATTAGTATAATGGTTCTATTTTATTGTTATCGTTGGTCATGTCTTACTGTGCCTTATTTAAAAATTACACTTTATCGTAGTCATGTGCATCAGGAAAGACATACTGCATAAAGGGATCGGTGCTGGCACAGCTGCAGACACCCACTGGGGTCCAGGATGCCTCCCCCCTGGGAATAAGGAAGGTCTAAGGTCTAACCTTTATTATAAGTTGTGATGAGCCTGTAATTAGAGGAGAATCTATAATCAGAACTTGTTTAATAAAGACAGTAAAAGGAGTTAAATAATGGCATAGTCTGGTCATTTGGCTTGTTCTTGTTTATTATATAACAGCATGTATCCATTTTTCCAACTTATTTTACAGTTAGAATTCCTTTTGAACAACTACAATTATAGCAGCAGCCAGTTCTGTGTAATAAAAAATATTTCTCCTGCTGGCTGACAGCCCATGCTAACACCCCTTTTCCAATGGAGATCCAAAGTTCTTCCTTTTGAGGGGAAAACTCAGTATGAGAAAGACATTCACAAATCCCTGTCCACTTGGCCGCAGATCTACTTAACACAAAGGCTCTGCTTTCAGCAGAGGGTGGACATGAAGTCCAGGTTTGCATATTGGTGCAGTGTTTGATAACTCTCACAAAACATGATGTCTTCAACACGTGGATTTCATTTGGAGCTTTTATGCATCTTCTTCCTCCAAATAGAGTTGCTGACCACTGTTGGTCAGCTCGTCAGGCTGGGGTCAGTCCCAAGTAGAGGATGGTAGGACTCTGGTCGCAGGTAGGACTCTGGTCTCAGGTGTCCCAGGCCTGGGGCTGCAGGGTGAGTGCGCCCGCCCTGCCATTGCCTTCCCGGAACCAGCCGGTATTGGAGCTAAGAGGAGGAAGCAGTCTCAGCCCCTTCACCCAAAGCTACTTTTCAGTTGTTTTTGAAAGGGTTTTTTAAATCTTATTAGAAAATAGGAATGTCTGCATGAAATGTGGAGAATTTGCAGTATATGGAAATACTAGGGGTAAACCTGGCCTGTGTCTCTGGGAGAGGGGAGACAGCCAGGTTCTCTGCATCCACAGGAATCCTTAAGTGTTTGGGTTCAGACGCCCTCCTGTCAGGCTTCAAATTAGGTGAGACTGGTAAAGTAAATAAAAGGTAATGAATTGCGTCCATACATGACTTCATTCCCTGCTTTGAATGACTTCGTCAATAGCTATGGGAGGGCGGGCCCAGCAATAACGGTGCCCAGCAGGGCCTGGAGACAGGCTTGATTTCCCACGGGTCTGCGCCAGGCTACAGCCCTCTTCCTTCACCAGTGGATACCGCCAGGGGAGTTTTCCCTAGAAGAGTAATGCCTGATTTCTCTAGCGTATGCTGCTCACAATGCCCAAGCTTTGTGAAAGGTCTTCAGCTGATTCACCCACAGCAGCCCCAGGGCGGGACTCAGGCATGCGGTGAACCATGTTGTCCACATCCCGCTTCCATGTCCCTTCCGTGGTCAGCCGTTTCCTCCAAACTGAATTCGTCTTGCTGCCTGCCTGGGACCTCAAATGTTAGGACTCGAACCGCGTGTTGGTGGGATAGGAGTGCAGGGATGTTTTTAATAGCATTTTGCTAAAATCTACATTGTGTCTGACTTTTTCCCCAAAAAAGATTTCCCTATTTCTGAAACTGCTGCCAGTTCGTAGAGACTTGGACTTTGCATTTATCCTAAACTACTAAGAGGAAGAGTCGGAAATTGCATTTGCAGAGCGTCATTTCTTTAGACACGGGAAACGACCTGCTCTCGGGACCTGAGCCGCGCGTTTCCTGGCTTCCTGCTGCCCCCTAGTGCCGCGCGCGGGGGAGCGCACCCTTCCCGCCGGCCCGCTGTGCCTTCTCCCTCCTCCGCTCAGCCCGCCTGGCCCTGCTGTTGGCTCCAACAAAGTCCTCCCGTGGTCAGATAAAGCTGCTTTCTGGAGCAGAAGTTCAGTGGGTGTCTTCGTATCCCTTCCCTGGAAAGATGTAGTCTGGCTCCCCAGCGGGGCACGCAGAGAGCTGCGAACGGGAAGACATCCAGACTTGCCCTTGTGAAGTGCCACAAGGTGATGGCCCCATGCGGGAGGACCAGGTCTTGGGACAGAATAACAAGACCACTGGGCTTTGAAAGAAGGAACCTTAGGAAATTTTCTTAACCTCGCTGAGTCTTGGTAAAACTATCATATATTAAAAAAGCAATCCTATGGTGTTTTAAGGATATAATAGATAACCTATTTTTGAAGGTTTTATACACTTCGGTATGTGATATAAATCTTCATTTATTACATTTACTGTGGCTGAAATAGCCGTTAGGTGCAATTTAAGGATTAGAGAAAGGCATTCTGACCCCAAAGGCTTGCTTCCAAAAAAAGTTGTTCTGAAATGATTACAAAATTGCAAGCCAGTATGTGATCTCCATGCGGTTTTTGCCAAAATGACTTTTAATGAGATTTTTTTTTAACTTCGTAGGGTCTCTGTTTTTCCATCTATAAAGTATTAATGCCCCTATTTAAAGAGATTACTTAGGGATTTAATGAGATAACATATGCCTGGCACATGGCATTTTTCAATAATTGTTAGTTCCTTCCTCCTCTCTTCTTTTTTCTGGCCCGAAATAGTCAACACCTGCCTTTGACACCAGACACTGAGCAGTAGATGCTGGACTTCCAACACCCTTTTTCTGAACGGTCTTCCAAAGAGCTAAGAGGCAGCCTTTTGGGTCACCATTAACTTTCAAATGTTGCCAAGGAATTAGCAGTAGAGAGTGGGCTTAGGGACAGAAGTGTTGGAGAGTATGACTGACGGGAACTTCAAGGTATGGCATGTTCAAGAACCATGTGCACTTTATTGTGAGAATGAAAGAGATTTTCCTCCTTTAATGATGGTTACAGTTGCATATTTGACGAGGGGCAGACAAGAGAAAAGCACCCAATGCAGGAACGTTCATTTTGTGATCATGGAATTTTCTTCTAAAGCATACCTTATAAATATCATCCCTACTTTTCAGGATCAGAATATTTAAAAAGCAGATGGCCAGTCTTTTTCCTAGGGTGAATTAGCAAACAACAACCAAACCAAACCAAAACAACAACAACAAAAAGCAGGTGTTAAACTCGCTGTAACATGGGGAAAAACAGAGCTGCAAGCACATGCTCACATATGCTGTTTGTTGGTAAAGCATGCATTTTTGTGCTTTTATGTGCAGTTTTTATTTTGATTATAGCATTGACAATCCATTGGGTGGGTTTTGTTAGGTTGTGAGGAAGTTTCCATGGAGAGAAGAGAAGCTTAGTGGTAATCACTATTTGACGGTTAAGGAAGAACTTGCACTAAGATCTTCCCTAGTTCTTTCGTTACCCTCATAACAAAGTGGACAGAAGCCAGAGAAAACCACACACAATTAGCCATTTCATTAGATTTGTGTAAAATCATCTTAGTCACTGTTCTGAACTCCACCAAGGGGGAGTTATACTCTATTTGAATCTATCTCTAGAGTGAAGCTAGAGAGAAGCAGATATTGCCCTGTTCAATCCCTGCATTTGCTAAGTGGGGAAACTGAGGCCTAGAGCACTCACATGGCTAGAGTGCCCTCTCTTGTTATTACCCCTTTTTCTTGCTTGATGGCTTCATCACATCTGCCTGGGCCATCTCCCCATGAGACAGAGTTCAAAGGCACTGATGTGCATGTTGGCTCTTCCCTCAGAATGGAATAGTAGATAATGCAGTCAATTCCATTCTTACTGTCCTCCACAGAATTGTTCCTTCCCAACAGAAAGTATAATAGAGAGAACAGGATTACTGATTAAGAATATTATCTTTAGTAACACTTCCTTTAGTTATTTGATACAAAATTGCATGTCCCAATTTCATACTTGAGCCTATTTCTTGAGATTCTTTTTGTTGCGTTAGGAGAAAAAGATGTATTTTAGTTCCGTGCTTTATGAAGTCTTCAGGGTTGTATTTTTACCTTATTATGAAAGCCCATTTGGCAATCAGTTCAATATTGCCCAACATTTCACATACATTTCTTGAGCTCCTAGTACGTTCCTAACACTATTTAGAATCTTACCATATATCAGGAAACAAAACAAGGATTTCTGCTTTTGCGATTATATCTTAATGTATATTTTGCAACATAGGAATGAACTGATTTCCAACACCAAATTATTGAATACGTGTCACTGAAAACAATTGCCTTCCTTACAGTAAAAGGCCTACTCTCTCAGGAAAAGAGCTCTTGGGTCAAGCTGCATGAAATTTGGCACAACACTGCCGCCTGGCGGCTACTTGAAGCAGAAACCCACAGAGGCTACAAGGTCAAGTCTGTTCTTTAGACACGGTTTATGGGAAAAGTATCCTGTTTTTCAGTAGAAGCCTTTGACACACAGTTACCTAGCCAGGAGTATCCGCAGTGTAATTTTTTACGGTTTTGTAACAGAACGATTGGAAGGGTTCCATCGCCTTCCTTGTTGGAAACCAGATTGAGGACGAGCTTCTCATTCGAGCCCTCACCCTGGCGGTCCAGGTCCCGCAGCGGAAACTCTTCAGCTTGGTATCATGGCAGGACATCCTCCAGCAGGTACCTGGCTCCTGGAAAGTTTTCTTCTTTCTTTATTAAAACAATAAGATAAAATAATAAAACTACTCATATTCTTGGGCTATGTGGTAAATTGGGGGAGGGGGGGTCATTTGAAACACTTAGCTAGCCTAATTTGAATCATTTAAATCTAAAAGAATTAAATTTTGTCCTTGAATGTTGCTCACTCAACGTTCGTTTACTCAACCAACATTTCTGAGGCCATTCCAGGCTCCATGCTAGGTTCACTGGGGAATTATTTAATGAAAGAGTCAATCAAATAAAAGGTGGACCTATTTAATGTTCCAGGGGAGTCAAAGTAGAATGATGAAGTGTACAGAGAATCATGGCTGTCAGAGCATGGAGGAGCCTGATAACATGGCCGAGTCCTGTCAGGTGGCACCTAGTCATGTAGTTAATGAGACCTGACCACAGTGGCTGTAAACATTTCACCTTATCAGTGAATAGCGCTTCCTCTCTAAGTTCCCCAACCCCTCAAATCACCCAGGTGTTTGAAAGTTACAGATAGCTAAGTGTTCTTTATGTCCATCTTTTGTTCTCTAAATAGAGATGAATTTCATTTCCTTACAGATTGATGAAGTACACGCACTCTTTGGAGCCACATCTAAAAAGGCAAAGAGCCCTGTAGGTAGCAGTGCTCCCTTATATTATGAGGTAGGTGAACCTTATCTCTTTATTGGAGATTTTTGTGTTAGAAAATTTAATTCATTCTTGGAAAGCAGCTTCCTGTTTCTCATGGGAGCTGTTTGTTCCTGATAATGGGCACTTAAAAACTTGCCTCCCTTTTAACTAAGTTCCTTTCTAGAAGTAAAATTGCCCTAGAGTGTCTGTACCATCACCGCATCCAAATGAAGAGCATAAATCAGAAATTTTTACATGCAAGAGTACGTGGTCATACTTTTTCATGGTAATTATTGACCATATAATAGTATCAAAGGGGGTTATATTATTAGTGTATTAAAAAGTATTCACTTCACCAAGGAAATAATGTAAAAAAAAATGCCCCCAAAGTGTTTCCTGGACAAGACAGAGCCACAGCTGGAATAATTTTCTGTTAATGCACATGGCGCACATTCTACATCCTACTTTCATCAGTGTGGAAATGACAGGAATCTCCAGGTTAATGGTCCCTTCCGCTTCTAGCAGATACTGAATGCCACAGCCTGGCTTGGCTTGGCTGGCCAGTGGGTTTGTGGGAAGGACCAAGAACTCCATGCTCAGTACAGGGTGAGATTTACTTGCACCCTGACTTGTTAACGGGACCTAACTCACAGCTTATAAGAAACTATAAAAAAATCCAGTGATTAATTAGAATATGGCTTACAATTTGTCAGGCACTATTTTATGGCTCTTGCAGACCAAAAACATAAGGGTTTTCGGATCTTTATAAGATGAGCTTGTTTGCACTTTATTTCAGTGATGACTAATAAAGTTTTTATATGTCTCAGGTCTTGGACAATTTCATAACAGCCTCTTTAGTATTGCCTGAGTACTATCTGAGCAAGTTTCATGGGGTCTATTTATGATTAACAATACTGTGGATTTCATAGCATTAACCCTTGCTACACTGTCATGGAAAACTTACTCTGTACTGTTGGAGTTAAATAACATACCTACTATCTTTTGTCATAATGTTCTGAGTGTGTGTGTGCCCCAGCTGAAACATTAGGTGATACCTGGATTTAAATTATTGAAAGTTTTCTTCTGAAGCAGCCATAGAACCCATGTTCAATTCTCAGGCCTGGGATCTCTTAGCCCCCAACGGACCCTTTCTTCTTAAAAAATGCTCAGTAAAAATCAGAACTGTTATCATTAACAGGCCAGTTTTGTCGTCTAATCTGACAGGCATTTTGACTTGGATGTGGGATAGCACAGTGTTTTAAATCCAGAGTGCAGCACACACACACACACACACGTGCACACACAACATTTCTCTCCAATATGTGCTGTGACTCAGTTGCATATCCTCCACTCAGGGGAGGTTCATTATGTATCGGGCTCAACCACGTTCATCCAGCACAGCTTATGGGCCGTCAGCCTCCTGCACCCTCTTACATACCGTGTTTTTGATGGTTCCAGAAGCAAAGGGAAGGCAGGAAGAGCAGCACCAGAGATTGGACCTTGGGTGCAGCAGGTATGCATCATGTCAGTCACTGTAGCAAAAATGGTTAAAGAACAAAATCAGATTTAGGCCCTTGGTCAGTTTAGTCAAAGACAGAATGCAGATCTAAAGAAAAGGGGCACATTTCCCACTCAGTCCCTCCACACTGTGAACCTGGTCAGGACCTCTGTCGGCTGGAACCTCATCCCAAGTCAGTTGAAAAGCTATGGGCAGTGCCTACTGCGGGCTCCGAGGTGGCAGTGGGTGGTAACCATGGTAGAGGCTGAAAGCTAAACTCTTCTGAGATCTCTGGACTTCCTGGAAAGTGCGTGCAGCCTGCTCATGAGTCTGTTTCTGCTTCAAACCACACATGGCCTGCTAGGGAGCCTGTGTAGGAAGTCTTGTGTTTTCTTTCTCAAGGGAAACTGCAGTGGGAAAGAAGATACCCTAACAAAATTGCTAATGCTACATGGGAAATTCATAGGGTCGTTTCCTTTTTAGACCTCCACTTTGGAGAGACAGCTCAAGATAGATGTCATAAAAGCCATGCCCTTCCATTTACTTTGTTTGTAGGAGACTCTCATTGGCCTAAATCTGAACCTAGCCGTTCATACTTTAAACACAGTTCTAACAAATTTGGCTTTCTGGCTTCCCAGCCTGCGGCTGATTAGGAGAAATAGCAAATTAAAGTGAAACTTCACTATACTACAGTTCATCCACGAGTAGTAACACAGTGTCAGAACCACAGTCCGTGTTTCCAGTAATGACATGAACTGTCGGGGCGAGCAAAGACCACATTCCTAAATGATTTGCTCAGGTTTTCGTTTGGATGGCTTGGTGCTGTGTATACACAGCCTGGTCTTTGAAATTGTGTAATTTCCCCTTAAACTTTAGAATTTCATCTAACCATGATATTGTCTATATGAGAGTCTATATTTATAAATCACAGCTCTTTCAAAACCTGCGTAGATTTGTGCTAATATGATTCCACTGAGACATAGCTACAGCCCATTCATTCCCCTTCTCGTTTTGGCAAAACCACCATGTTTTGCTCTTGCAAGAGCTACTCCAAGGACTCGCAGAAATAAGAATAATCTTTAGTCTCAGGAATGTTAGCTCTTTCCTTAATAAATCATTATTACTTATTTAACAATGAGGATGAAGGTAATAACGATCTCAGGCACTGGGTTTACATATAAGTACAGCTTTAGCCCATAGTCCTTTCTGAAGATGTGCCTGTGAATGAAAATGATTACAGCCATTGCCTGTATTATATAGAGGCGAGTCTTACCCAGCAGTGGTATCCTACCAAATACAGAACAAGCGTATTCTTGTTCAGGCATGGATGTCAAACATCGTCTGGATAATAGAGGAGGGAATATGCATATTACAAAGACTCTATACACAAGCTTAAAGACTAGTTGAGAAAAAATAAAAGGGAAGAACTATAAGCCTGACACTTAGTAGGTATTCAACAAATGTTTGTGAAATGCATGAATAACCCAACGCAGAAAATAGCGAAGCGGTGAGGGGCAGATGAAGGGCTAGTTGCCGTCTAGATGAGATTACCATCAGCTGGGGCCGGCGCACGGAGGAGCTTTATGGAGAAGGCAGTGTTGGGGGGGCAAGGAAAGGGGTCCTGGTCATTTGCATCTTTTAAATATCTTATCCCAATTAACCCATGTAACACTTCTAAAAGGAAATATAAATACCCTGATTTTACATTCAGGGAAATGGAAGCAAGCGAAGGTAGAACATCTACTAATTCAAAAATTGAAGAAGTTGGGTTTAACCATGGTGAAATGCCTTACGTCAAGTTTTTCCACTTTACCGCAAGCCCAGCACTGTTTCACTGGGCTCAGGGCTGTACTAAACTTATAGTTACCTGGTACAATATATACTAGATAGGAAAGGTAAAGCCTGTGCTTATTTTCATTATAACTTTAAAATCCTAGAGATGGAAACCTGAGAAAACATTTCACGCACTGGGAAAAATCCATGCTTTAAAGATTCATACCTGGAACATAAATGTATTTGCTGAGTACATACAAATATTTGCCTGTATGTGTTTCACGGCCTGCATAGAGAATCTGACCTGTTCACTTGCAGGTATACTCAGTCCTGACCAGAATTGAGAAGGAAAATATTAATGGTCATTCAAAGCCAGCTGCACTGGCCCCTGTGAGAAATGTCCGTGTTTACTACACACGCGCAGATTCTCTCCCTCGGGATTGAACCTGACACCTAGTAAGTGAGCATTGTGAGAGATGTACAAATTTTGGACTTTGACATTGTGATTTTGATACATTAGAAGAAGAAGAAAAAAAAAAAAACTCCCAACTCGGCAGGGATGTGTTTATCCCTCTAATCTGAAATCAAGTTCAGTTTTCTTTGAAGTTTTAGATTCCACTCCATGGTTTTTTCCATTTCATGATGCTGACATTATACCTCCTTACCTGAAAGGCCTCTGTCCACACACGGACTGTGGTTATGTGCCTGTCTGTGACTTACTCAGAAAAGACAGATTAGGTCACCACAAAAATAAAAACAAGAACAAAAAAACTGCTGAAACAAAAATGGTCTATAATATAAAGGTTTTTATGCCTTAGCTGGTGGTTCACTTATTTTTTAAAATAGTTCTGTACAATAAAGGACTTGGAAAATTCTGAATATTATGTGATATAAGGCAATTTTACAAATTCAAATAATTACTGATTTTCCTCCTTTTATTGTTAAAAAATTAAAACCCTTTTTTAACTGATGTATTTTAATTAAAATGTTTCTGTGGGCCCTGCTATGAAGAGATTGTTAAATGTGGGAAGATTTTTGTTACTAAAATTAAGAATAATAGATCTGGGGAGGGGGACAGAGGGGAGCAAAAAGGGGATGAATGTAATACAACAACAATAAAATTTTTAAAAATTAAATTAAATTTAAAATAAAGAATAATGGATCAAATGAAGTTAAAAAAATGATATGGGATGCAAATTTGATACCATCAGATCTAACTAGTTTCGCCACATTTCCAAGACACTTTGTGAGCACATTGGATTAGTCTCCCCAGATGTAATAATTCCATTTTTGGTCTCTCTTCATGGGTATGTAGACATATTTGTCAGCTTTTTCCCCAACATGCATTCATAATAACTCACAAGGAAGAACACAGAATCAATAATAGTTGGTTGCCACCCTTTTCCAGATTCCTAATATAAAACTGATTTCTTAAACAGTGCCTTACATTAAAAGTCTATTCAATAAAATCGCAAGCCCCTATTTTGGAGGGTGGCCATTTTCACAGTGAAAAAGGAGAAACTCCGTGCTGCAGAGATAGGAACCAATAATATGCGAAAACATTTAAGAGGTTTGAAGTTATTAAAATGGCAGGTCTACTGGGAACAGAAGGAACAGTATGTCATGGAAGAAACGAAGGAAAAGGGAGACAGGAAGCATTCATTCTCTGGCCTTCTCAATCCTGCATTTTGAAACAAAACAAAAAAAAAATCAGGAAGAGTTGGAAGGTAGCCAACCTAATGCCGTTATTTCATAGAGCTTGGGGACACACCAGGAAATTACAGGCCAGTTAGTTTAACTTCACTTGTGGGGAAAGTATTAAAAACTGCTGCAGGAGATCAAGTAAAAGGATGCTTAGCAAAGCACAGCCTGATTAAGGCAAGGCTGGCCAACGTGGTTTGGGGAAAGGGAAGGTCATGTCTTAGGAACTTGTTGAAATTCTTTGAAGCTGTTATGGCCAGTACAGTCTTCAAAGACTAGAGTGAGGCCTGGGATCTGTGTATCTTTTTCGTTCCACCCCAACCCTTCAAGGATCTTGCAGAACATGGCCCACATCAGGGCCTGGGCGCTCCAGGATTAGAAACCACAATCAAAATAGCAGAAAATAACCTCCGAAGGAACATTTGTAAAGCTGGAACCAATTAATACAACTTGATATTTATACATGTGAAATAATGACTTGGAACAAAATTTAGGAATATTGAGCTATTACAAAGAAGTGCTACATTGGGACTGTAAAAACAATCTAGGAGTTATTTTGCCAAAATCTGTGTCTTGGAGGTATTTCTCACCCAAAAAAGGGAAGATGAGAAATCAGAGCTGTAGAGGCCATTATAAAGTAAAGGGCTCTGATGGCTGGCAGCTGAACGAATTTTGTCAAGATGGGACAGAGAGCAGTCCAGCGTGTCAATGCACTGAGCCTCCGTGGAGGACAGAGCAGCCCAGCGGGGAAGCTGAAGTCCAGGCCGGTAACTGATGGGGCAGAAGGTCAGCGTTCTGTTGCTTTAGGGATAGGCTCCCAGGGCAGGAACATGTTTGCCTCTCAGATCCAAAACTCAGCGTTCTGCTTTTAAAGAAAAGCACAGCTCAAGAAGGGGCATTCAAAGATACTGCCCCCAGCTCTTTTCTACCCTGGGGCACAGGCAGCTGGCCAGGAGGTGGGAGGCAGTCCCTGGGGTGGACTGGTGTCCCCAGCTGAGGAGCCTGGGATTCAGCAGCAGGAATGGCGAGGACTGGGGTGCTGACCAGGACATTGGGTCACTGGGAGAGCTGCTGGACAAGCAGGAAGCTAGTCAGGAAGTCCAGAGCAACGGGTGTCAGTGGAGGAGCAGACGGAAACGAAGCAAGGCTCAGCCAGTGAAGAGCAGCCGCCCGGTGAAATGCACTGATCCAAAGCAGGCTGCCTGGGCTCTTGCTCTCTCATTCTGCTACTTGCCAGTGTGGAATCTCGGGCAAGTTACATGACTGCTGTACATCAGTTGGCTTTTTGTAAAATTAGTTTTGTCAATAGTCCCTGCCTCAAAAGGTGGTAGTGATGATTAAATAAGATGATAAATCAAAATATTTAGCCTACCACCTGGCGTAGGGTCAGTGTCCAAGTAAGTTTAACTATTGTTAGTAATTAATATTATTAATTAAATAATTAATATTGAAATAATGATCAATCTTATTATTTTTAAATTCCATCCACAGGGGAGGGGAAAAAAGGGGGAAAGAATAGGAAGGGTCTGGTCAAGGAACAAGGATAAAGGACCCATGGACATGGACAACAGGGTGGGGATTGACTATGGAGGGGCAGGGAGAGCAGTGGGGGAAAATTGGCACAACTGTCATTGAACAATAATAACATTTAAAAGATGTTTTAATTAGATTTAATTGTTGTATTACATTCATCCCAAATGAATTTTTTTTAATTTAAAAATTCTATTGAGTTACGGTGAATATTGGGAGTTTTTTTCATGGGAATATGAAAGAACTAGGAACATCTATGAGAGGGGTTGTTTATTTTTTAAGATTTTATTCATTATTTTTAGAGAGATGGTCAGGGAAGGAAGATGAAAGGGAGGAAATCATCAATGTA
Source organism: Noctilio leporinus (assembly GCA_004026585.1). Classification (NCBI taxonomy): domain Eukaryota; kingdom Metazoa; phylum Chordata; class Mammalia; order Chiroptera; family Noctilionidae; genus Noctilio; species Noctilio leporinus. The sequence goes on from PVIW01005388.1 coordinate 97,543, forward strand.
TAGTTGCCTTTCACCTGCTTCCTGGATGGAGACCTGGCTTGCAGCCTGGTTATGTGCCTTGATTAGGAATTGAACGAGCGACCTTTGGGTTCATAGGACAACACCTATCCACTGAGCCACCAGCCAGGGCATAGGTTTTTTTTTTTTTAATTGTTAATTTTTATTGTGACAAAAATACATAACAAAATTGACTATTTTAACTACTTCTAAGTGTCAAGTTAGCAGTCTTAAATATATTCTTATTGTTGGACAATCAACCAGTCTCCACAACTCTTCATTGTACAAAACTGAAGCTCTATATTCAGGAAAACAACAACTCCCCCTTCCACCCTCAGCCCCTGACGCCCACCATCCTGTTTTCCATTCCTATGAATTGGACAACTCTACGTGCCTCATACAAGTGGAATCATAACGTCTGTCATTTTGTGACTGGCTTTTATTACTTAGCGTGCTTTCAAGATTCATCCGTATTATAGCATATATCAGGTTTTCCTTTCCTTTCAAGGCTGAATAGTATTCCATTGTATGCATAGCCCGCATTGTGTTTGTCCATTCAACCACTGATGGACACTGGACTGTGAATAATGTTGCTATGAATATGGCTGTGCAGATTATGACCAGATTTTCCACTAAGTGAAGTATAATTAATGAAAGATGAGCTAACAGTTAAATGAGTAAGTGAAGAAAGAAAGTCAGTGGTCTGGGGTATTTGGACTATTCCATGATAGTAATCTTCTTGGTTATGGTGGAGACTAATATACATTCTTTTTTTTTATAATGTCACGTAATAAGTAAATATGACTGAACAAACACCCTAAGGGATAAACAATAGTAGTAACCATTCCTAAAATAAATAATGATAATAACAAAGTCCCACATTTAGGTAAAAAGGTGGATTTCACAACCACTTTTTCATTGCATCTTCACACCCTCATGTGAGGTAGGCAGAACACCGCGTAATAATTCTGCAGTGTAAATGGGGAAGTGGAAACCTAGCAGCCAGCGATTGTTCTGTCACCAGCTAGAAGGGTGACAGAAGTCACCGGCAGTTCTCTTGGCTGAGAGCTCAGGGCTTGCCCTGCACCTCAGAAGGCAGGTCTCAGTCATCAAAAATTCAGCCCTGCTCATTCATTTCTTGTGAGATCATTTTAGATGGCTTATGGGTAAAATGTTTCATTATGTTAAGTATGTATTTAATTTAACATGCATTAAAAATAGAATTGGAATGCTAACGTATAATCTCCCTTTGTGTTTTAGGATAGGGCTAAATTATTTTTTTAGACTTGGTTTGCAGTCAGTTTAGAGGAAAATATTTGGTTCTAGTACAGGTGGTTCACAGCTTCAGCTAAATTAAGTGATAATCACTAGGAAATGCTCTATTTTTATGCATTCCACAAATATTTGACTGTCTGTTATGCACCAAATCTATGGTTAAATTTATCTTGGTGAATAAAAGAGATTCCCCACTGTCACAGAATTTACACTTGAATAGCAAAAGCAGGCATTAAGCAAAAATTAAATAATTGTTTTAAATCGGAGAGAATAACTGGGGGAAATGCTTTAGACTAAGAATGTGGAGAGAAACGGAAAAACAAAAAGAACCAACTAGAAAGTGAAGGGAGAAATACTTGGGCAGAGGCAATAGCGTGTGCAAAGGATCTGAGGCAGGAAGGGAGAGATTTCATCCTGTTAGAACAGTGAAAAGCCCCATGTGCCTGGAACGTAGCTCACGAGTGTGAGAAGCGAGAGGTGGGCAGAGGCAGGAGCTGTAGGGATCAGTAGATTTCTGTTAAGGAAAGGTTTGCATTTTTACTTCACAGGAAATGGGGAGCCATTGAAGGGGAGAGGGACCCACCCTGAGTTTATGCACATGTATACATATGTATTTTCTTGCTGCTAAACAAAGAATAAGTTGGGATAGTGACAGGAGGCAAATATGGAAGTAAGGAGGCCAGTTAGGGGGCCATTGGAGTGCCGAGGTTCAAGGTATATTTAGGAGGAAGTATCAGCAGAATGATGCTGCTATGTGGGGTGAGGAGAGAGGGGGAAGAAGGTATCAGGAGGGACTCCAAAGTTCTGGCTTAAGAAACTGAGTGAAAATGTTACCAAACATTTGCCCAATTCAGAAATGAGACATGGCTGCTGTGAGGCAGTCTGAGTTACTCCCAGCAAGTGCAGGAGACCCGATGTTCACATTTGTATCCAGTGCTCTGCCTCGCCCAAGGGAAGCTTAGCTATTTGCTGATGTACATCATTCGGTCAAGTACAAGTTGATTTCAGTTTGCTACACTTATAAGGTCAAAGCTAATCCTGCTTAGAGCTGGTCTGCAAAATACTGTGCCACATTTTAACATTTATCAAGACTAGGATTTAGTAAGAATGGCCCAGACCTTGAGACCCTTATTCCATCTAACAGTATTTTTGGATATAGAGAAGAGTGGCAGAGATTAAATTTGGAGAAACTTTGGAAGTATAGTTTGGGATCAGTCAAATTTGATATTGAGAGAGATATAAGAAGATGTCAAGAAGAAAGTATTTTTAATATTTTGCAGATTTTTATCCTTTTAGCTAAGTGGTGGTACATAGTATGAAAGAAGTTTTCGTTGTCTGAAAGAATTAACTTATTAAGGGAGGACTAGTGAGAGTTATTGGTAAAGACTACAAGGGGTAGACAGTGGACCATTTCAACAATACTACTTCCTGGTACTAGTAGTTTCGGTGCCTTCAGTTTACCCTTTATTGGTTCCATATTCTACACAGCGGTTTTCCAACTGTGGCTGAAAACCCATTGTTTTACAATGAAATTTAATTGGTTGCAGCTGTGTGTGTATGTGTGTGGTTTGTGATGTAAACACTTTTTTGTTGTTGTTAGAAATAGAGGCCTAAACGAGTTGGAAACACCAGTGCCCCACAGTCCTCTAAATCTACCTTGTGGAATCTTGCCACCGCCTTCCTCTGCGTTCAGCCGCTCGCCCAGCACTCCCCTCCGGCATCAGGCAGACCCCCCTCCCAGCTTGCCCTTCACTCAGCAGGCGCTCCCTGAGTCCGTGTCACATGCCGGGTGATGGGCACAGGGTCCAGTTAGTCCTGGCGTCTCTGCCCTCAAGAGCTCATAGTTGATAATTTTATAAACAATATGCTCATTTCCTGCTATTTTATTACATTTTAATACCTGCAGTAAGTCTGATGTAGACATTGTATATTTAATTCCAAGTTATAATTGAGTCTGTTCTTCCTGGAGCCCTGGGGCTGACCTTACTTATTGTTCGCAACTGTCAGCCAAAGGGGTAATGGTCCCCAGACAGGGTCTGCTGGGCAGAGGGAGGGGGGACCACTCCCCAGAACAGTCGAAGATGCCACAAAGATATGGAAGGCTTTATTTCCTTAAGGAGAAAGTGTATCTGAAATTGAAATATGGTAACAATTTTCTGGCTTCTACATGTTTCTAATGTGGTCTCTGTTTCTGAAATTCTAACTCCTCAATCTTTGGTTACAAGGAAAGGAAGAAGAAATACCAAACTAAAGCTGGGAGAATTGCCTATTAGGGAGAAATTCACTTGTATTTATTGAAGAGCTACTACACACATAGTGACTAGTTTATATGTATTAATTTGAATGGATGACTTTCAGATAGAGGTTTATATATTATAATCTATCCATTCTTCTATTTCATAGACATGATTGGCAAAAAAAAAAAAAAAAAAAAAAATCACCTCAAACCTTTTTAGTAGCATGATAATGTAAGTTAACCGAAATAGGGCCTCTACGTTGCTTTAAGAAATACATAAAAATATGTAATTCCAAGTTTAGTAGTTTGAAACGGAGGAAACAAATACTACAGAAATACCTAGGACAAAATGAAATTGTTCAATAAACCCCTTCTTTCGGAATTTCGTATTTCAGCTTCACACTTCATTTGGGTTCCTAACCACGTGGCCTCTGCAGGACTCCAAAGTGAGCAGGCCCTGTGCCACACGAAAGTCCCCAATGCACACGCTGATCATTATCCTCATTTGCCTCGATCCAGAATTTTTATAAAAAAAATAAATTCACTTCAGCATACTCATTCATCAGGAAATGTATAATTAGGTTATACAGATTATCAGAAGGAGCATTAGTTATTTTAGGCATTGTCCAGCCTCATAGGATTACCCTTTCGTTTCTGTCCAGAGCTGCAGAGAAGCAGAGCCAAGTCTATGAACTTGCATCCTAGGCACAGGCCCTGCCTCTGGGTTCTGTGTCCTTCATGAGGAGCCAGTCTTATATTGCCTTCTCAAAGGTTCATTTTAAGAATATGATTGCAAGAAGAAAAAAAGAAAAGATGGCCCTATCTGAATGCAATGCAAGGGGCAAATATATTACTTTTGGTAACTAATAAAATTTCAAGGATGACAGCAAATTTCTGATTTGCTTTTCCTCCAGTACAACGTCTGCTTTGAATTACCCAGAAAAAAATCCTTCTTCCTGCCAACTTGTTTCAATTCCCCCATGCAAACCTACCCACAGAACATTGTCAGGGGTTTCCTATAGGGGTTCGCTGTAGATTCCTCAGTCACCGGAGGAACACACACACTTTTCCTCCTTTTTGGGAGTAGGCAAAGGAAAATGGGTTGGATTGTAAGAGTCATGTAGGGTGCTTTCCCCTTCCTTCCTGAAAGCAGAGACAAGTATTCATCATCAGATGGGGAAGAGAGTTTTTGGTCTCACCCTGGGCCAGTGTCCTGTTTTATGTAGCAGGCCTGGCCTACGGGTGGGTGGAGCCAGTGATGGCCGTGCGATGTGATTTAAGAGGTGCTGGAAATCCTGCTTGTCCAAAAATAGCCCCTGCACCCCGCCTATCGAGTTCAGGCCCAGTGTCCATAAAACCCTGGTTTAAATGAAATGAAACTGCATTTTTTCAGAATGTTAACCCATTATGTCAACTACCTTCTCCGCATGCATCCATTTGGCAGAGCTAAAAGCTGGACCTGGAAGGCATTTCCATGTGGACAGGTAGAGTGGAGAAAGGGGTTGGCAAGGTCCAGGGCTTACGGTAATGCCACCAGTCACGGAAGCAGTTCCACATAACCACGAGTGGGTCTGTTCAAACTAAGCCACTTCCGTATTCGTTCAGTCGGTCAGGCTCCCTTTTTTTGAATCAGTGTTTTATGGAACATGGCATTTGCTCAAACAGGCAATACTCTTTGCTGGGGCCTTTAAAGGAAATAAGAATAACAACATCAACTTACATTTGGAAGGTGCTTAAAGGAATACAAATGACCTTGCCTCGCCAGGCCAACCTGGTGAGACTCACTCCCCGTCTCACTACTCTCACGGAGCGAACGAGGAGGGTCTCAGAGAGGCCAACCACTTGCCCACGACCTGCAGCCGGGACACGGTCCCTGCCGTCCAGGACTGACAGCCAAGTTTAACTCCCTTAGCAATTTATCGAAGCAAAAGGGCAAGTTCCAGGAGTTTGCTCTAGTGGTATTTTACTGAGGACATGGTTCCCCTTTTCTGGAAGGCTCTGAAAGAACTGTTCCAAACCCAGGCACACATTTATGGAGCCTCAGAAATTTGAGTTAGGTTTTCAGTCATTCCCCGGAAAAAAAAAAAGTTCCCTACTTAAATACCACTTTGCACAAAGCTATAAAATACAACAGAAAAACAAATTTAGATGGGAAAAGTAGACATGCAAATTGGCAGAAATGAACTTAGAATATTCCCTCAAACTAGTATACATGGCCCATGGACATGGACAACATGTGGGGTTGACTGGGGGAGGGAATGGGGAGGGTGGGGCAGGGGAGAGCAGTGGGGGAAATAGAATAAATGTAATACAACAACAATAACTAACTCAAAAAAGAGACTATTCCCTGGAAGACCTGGGGGCCAGGGGTATGGTGAGAGGAGACAGGCACGGGACTCGCCCCAGTCAGGCTTTAGAAGGGACGCACAGTGCAGGGTCTCTGCCCCAGCTCAGCTCCCCACACTCCCCTGGGGTGGGTAGGGGCGCTAGGGCCATGTGGTGCTCATCACGGAAGCCCCCGGGCTCTCAGGTAGGTGTCCCAGGCTGTCCCCATCCCATTTCCCAGCAGTTAAAAACGTATCTCATGCACATTGAGTGTGCATACAGAGGGAGAGAAAAATGCACGAGAATACCAACCTATTACCCATGTTACAGAACAGCCTCAACAACAAACGCTAAAAAGAACAAAAGAAGGATGAGTGCAATCGGGGGCTCTCCTATGTCCCCCGCCCAGGTGCATAGTCCTGCAGGTGAAGACCAAGCTCATTGATTTCTGCTCATGGGAGGGACAGAATAAATGTGAAGGGGGTGAAAGAATGAATGAACCCTTCCCTGCACATACAGTCTTTTTGGTGCATCCAGCACTTCCCATGGTACCAGCCCCTTTTAAATTAGTGAACTAGTGCTTTTGCTCTCCCAGCCTTTGAGCACCCTGGGTGGCGGGAGGAGGGCTGGCTGGGTGTTACCTGCCCATTGCAGGGTGCCCTTCACAAGGACACCCACACAATGTTTGCGAAGGTCTGTGCCATCTGTGTGCCGATGGTTTTCATTTGGCACTTATGTTACGGGTAGTTTACTATGTGCTAACCACTAAGTTAATTCCAGCCTTCGACCTGGAAAACAGATATGGAAATGAGCATAGGATAACAAAGAAGTTTTTGAAAGGTGCAGTGGGGACACAGAGCAATACCTAAAGCTTTCAGAAGTTTTTAGGGAATGGCTTTAGGGAAATGGCTTGAAAGCCCCAAATGGGGAGTTTATAAAGTAGCGAAGGAGGGAGGATTCTAGGCAAAGGACTCAGCCCAGGCAAATTCAGGCAGACAAGATAGCAAGCACAGTGCGGCCAAGGAACTCCCAATGGTGGGGATCCTCAAGTGCAGGCAGGACAGCAGAAGGAGCAGCCAGGACTGAGGCTGGACAGGTGTGTCAAGGTCAGGTGATAGAGGGTGCGGTTGGCCCTTTGGGATTGGAGCCACTGAGGAATGCAGGGCTGGGAAGTAATATGAGAGGTGGATTAGAATTCATGTGCAGGAAGAATTCTCTTCATTGGTGTATAGCCTTTTTGTTGTATATGTCATTTATCAGCTGTTTTGTTATAAAAATAATACATGTTAATTGTAGAAAACTTGGAAAATATAGAAAGAACATAGCCCATATAGTAGCAGGTACTTAAGTGTCTGTAAAATATTCTACTATTATTCAGAGATGCATTCCATATGCCTCTTCTTTTTTTCATCAGTGTGTGGTTGCCTTTTTCACCTGTGTCCAGCTATAGACCTGGCTGGAGATCTGGCTGGGAATCGAACCAGCAACCTTTGAGTTTGCAGGCTGGCACCTTGTCCACTGTGCTATCAGCCAGGGCTTTCAACATGCCTCTTTTAAAAAAATAAGAATTATATATCCTTTCTATCATATCATCTCTACATATTATGATATTAGCCTTTTTCTAAATCCACATTCAGTGTCTACATAATAGAAAACATGTCTCTATTCAGTAATTCATTTAACCACTCCCCCTTTGGTAAATTAAGACTGTTTACCAATAGTTATAACCCTAATTGTTTCCTTATGGAAGTTTTCAAGAAGTGGAGTTACTGAGTCAAAGTATATAAACCTTTTTAAAACTCCTGACACACATTGTCAAAATGCATTCCAGGTAATCTGTGCCAATTTGCATCCGTTCTAATAGTTCCAGCTTAACCACACCCTCTCCAGCTTTGTGGTTTTTATCTTAGTCAATTTGATAAGCAAGAATTGGAAGATTGGATATTTAATCATATTTTTATTGGCTGTGTTTTCTGAGTATGGAATTGATTAAAGTGAAACGATGATATAATTTTGTTTTCAGATTTCTCCTGATAACGGGAGAGGGTCCTTTATTGTCTAAATTCGGAATGGGGAGTATTGGCTGTAAGTGATTTCAGATATTAGGTGCTGGGAGACAACACAGAAAGGGAGAAGCCATCCTTGTCCCTGCGCACACTCAAGGGGGACAGCAGACAAGGGACCCCGTGCAGGGCTGCTGATGAGGGCTCCCCTGCTGGCCTGCAGGAGGGGCTTCGGTGGAAGCAGGAGTGAGGCCCAGGCCGGGGACCTGGGAAGAGTGGTTATAGGATGGTGCTCCGAGTGAAGGAAATCTGGCAGGGAGTAGCGGTGCTCTGGGAAAGTCTGATGAACGAACGGTACCGGGCACCTTCAATCGAGGGCCACCCTTGTTCATAACCAAGAGTGGCTGCATCTAGTGGCTGGGCGGTGAAAATGCATCACCAGCGTTGCCCCGCAGGACAACCCAGTCACAGAACACGCCTCTGAGGAGGGTGCCCAGCACGGACCACGCACCCTCCTGAGGGCCCCAGTTGCCTCAGGTTACCCAGGCGACACAGAAAGTCCCAGTGTGGGGGAGTCGCAGCAGTAGGGGTCCAGGCAATGAGAACACCTGCAGTCGCGCAGCATAAAACTTGGTTCACAGCGGCTGTCTGATTTCATGTACTCAGTAGTTACTGGCTTGCACGTTCTCCCCGTGACTGTGCGGGTTTCCTCCCCGCACTCCACTTTTCTTCCACGTCCCAGAGATGTGCACGGGAGGTGAGTCGGTGTGTCTAGACCGTGAGTGGGGGCGGGTGGGTGGCTGTGAGCTCACCCTGCGATGGGAGGGGCGTCATGTCCCAGGTTGGTGCTCATCAAGGTCTCAGTCATTGCATCAGACTGAGGCAGGATTTTAGGAGCAGGATTTAGGATTGAAGGTTGAGATGACCAGGAAATGATGGAGGCGACTGTCAGCTGGCGTTGGTAAGTATTTTTTGAAGTATATATTATTGATTATGCTGTTACAGTTGTCCCAATTATTGCCCCTTTGGAGTTGCTAAGTTTCTAGGGTGGTTGCTCAGGCTGGGGCATAGGAAACAAGAGGGAGTGAAAGGAGAGGTAAATTTTTGCCTTTACCCTCTCTGGGTTCTTTATGGCTGCGCCTAAAAATCAAATTGGCATAGGAAAGATTAACAGGAGAAGAACATACATGTTTACCCTTCCGTAAGTTCTGTGTGATGCTGGAGCCCTTCTAACTCTTAAAGAGATGGCAAAACCTATAGACCTTGATAGTAGATTGAACAGGAAGAGGGAACATGGAAAAGTAACTAACCTAGGTTAAAAGGTTGAAAGAAGATAAGAATTATTTTAACAAGGTCTGTTTGTATCGAACTCTTTCTCAACTTCTTGTCCTTGATGATGATAATGTGCATTTCCTCTGGTACGGGGAGGGGCACTTTCACATGGACGTTTTTATCTCCTGTTTTCATGAAGACAAGGGGAGATTAAAATGGCCTTCTTGCCCTGGCCAGTGTGGCTCAGCTGGTCGGAGCACCATCCTGTCACCCGGAGCTTTCGAGGTGGGCTCCAGTGAGGGCACATGCCTGGGTCTCTCCCTCCCCATCTCCCTTCCCCTCACTCTAAGAACTATGAAAAAAAAATGTCCTCGGGTGAGGATGAGGGAAAAAGTGCCCCCCTTGCACCCTCTGTTTTTCAAGTGCTCTTAGCTCTAAGTAATCCTTGCACCAAAGTGTCACATTTGACGGTAACACATTCTGCCCCCTGTCACAGCTATTCTGATTGAATGTTCTGAGTCTCAGGTCCTCGCTGGGTCTCAGGGGGAAAAAGTTCAGTCATTTAGAGTTGAGGCACAAAGTGAGATGAAATTAGTAAGCATGTCAAGAGTATTTTAGTACAAAAATCTGAGCTGAAAGCTCTCCTTCTCTCCAGCTAAGATGAGGTTTGTGGCGGAGACTGGGGTGGGTCTGGGACTCTAGCTGGGAGTCCAGTGGCTTTAGCTAAAGGCTGGGAAAGGCCTATTGTGAGGCAACGGAATGTGATGATGAGGAAGCAGGGAGCCTGGGTTCAAATCCCGTCTCTACTACTCACTTGCTATGTGAGCAACAGGCCTCCTTTCTTAAATCTATAAAATGGGCCCATCTCGATAAAGAGCGCCCACCTCGAAAGGATGATGAGAGTTAAATGAGCTAGAATTTCTCAAGTGCAATCCTTAGGTTATTTTAGAGCAATTATTAGAATAATCCTCTCTGGGACGTAGTGTGTGCTCTGTGACCACTTGTGTGTCTCTCCAGTACGTAGTGTGTGCTCTGTGACCACTTGTGTGTCTCTCCGGTACATAGTGTGTGCTCTGTGACCACTTGTGTGTCTCTCC